>MKYW01000025.1:1031158-1070704 GCA_015776835.1 Aphidius ervi | reverse complement strand
AAAAAAAAAAAAAAATATAAACATAAAAAAATAATTACGTAATTGTTGTTTAATATTTTATACCTCAAATATAATTTTAATTATCATAACGATGTGTTGATTGTCATTGAAAAATTTCCAGATAGCAATTGGTATCATAATCATTGAAATAATTATTTCAAGAAAATTTAAAATTCCAATTTTAAACCAGTCAACTTGTGAATTCCATAACCACCATCTAAAATTACTAACAAATTAAAAAAAATACATATAAAATATCAAGATAATTATCACCTTTAATTTGCCAATTGGTTCAAACAACAAACTGTATACAGTCTACAGTTATTTGACCTTGTAAAACACATCTTACCTCTTTGAAAAAATTTTCAAGTTCTCCTTGACACTCATCAAGTCTAAGCTTTCATCCTTTTTACTTACCAAATTAATTAATGAATCATTACATTTAATTTCTGAATCACATGATGCTGATGATGATGATGATGATGAAGCTGATGCTGATTCAATCAACTCATCATTTTCCATTTTTTGTAGAAGAAAAAAAACAAAATGTATAATTAAAAAATAAATTAATTAAATGTTCATGATAACTAGTTTTTTATTTATTTATAAAATAATAAATAAATCAAATTTTATTTATAGTTTACATTAATAATATATTTAATTTTTTATTTGGCATATTTGCGATTTTCATTTATTTATTTTAAAAAAAAAACAACAAAAACAACAACGTCATGAAATATAGGCAAGACACGAAATTTTTTCAATTAATTTTGATAATAAAATTCAATTTTAAAATGAGTAATGAGAAGAAGAATAATAGCTGTTATTTTTATTTAGCTTTTTTTTCTTTTCACCATAGTATTTTTTATTTTTACGATTTTTAAATTGTTGTTTTCTTGCTTGTTGTTGACGATAGACAAATAATGGTCTAAATACTTTTGATTCTTCAGCTTGAAGATCTGTATTTTCATCAATTGATCTTGCTTGACGATTTAATATTTTATTTTGAATATTATTGTGTTCCATTCGTGAATGAAATATTGGATGACCTTGACGAATTTTAGCTGATGATTTTAGATTTTTTGGTATGTCTGATGATAAATTTATAACTGGATAATGAGTCATTAAATTTATTCTTTCTATATTGCCATTATTTGAGAGAATTTTTTTTGGTAAACCATATGCTTGGATACTTGGTTCTCGATGAGTTGGAAAATTATTTATTGAATTATTATATTCAGGCTTATTTATTAGCTCAAGACTGTTGACGCTTATTACAATCACCAAGATGACAAATAAATACTAAAAAAATATATAAACAATTTTTTTACAATTAAAACAACTAATACGAATTTATTTAAAAAATAAATTTCTATTTAATTTTTAATTAATTTTAAACTTAATAATGTAATTGAATAAAAAAAAAAACAAAATTATTTCACAGCTATTTTTATAAAAAATGTATTTTTTAATTAAAAATAAATTAAAATAAATTAATGATTCAATTAAAAAATTCTTTTATATAATGTAAATAATTTTTTATATATTTTATAAGTCAATGGAATTTAATTCAAGTTTAAAATAAATTTCAATTCAATTTTAAAAATTACTTACATTTGTAATGAACTTCATGTTGTTGTCCTTGGACTTGACAATTACAACTGAGTGCAATTTTATCAGATGTTTATATATATACGAATCGAATATAATCCTCCAGATGTTGAACAAGTAAACCAAGATGACGCAAAAATAATACAAATGAAAAACAAATTGGAAAAATGAAAATTCAAGGAATAAAATATCGAGCACAGTTAACTGCTCTTTCAACTGAATTTAACAAATGACTCAGACGTTACCCACATAAACTTGCAATTAAATTAAAAAAAAAATAATATAAAACACGTGCTAAAACATTATTTAAACAAATAAAAATAATATTAAATTTTAATAATTATACCAAGAATATAAACATAAAAAAAAACTCAGCAACAATCACACATGAAACACAATAAAATACTGAAAATATTAATTCAACAATTCTCCCATTCGATTTTATTCAAAAGTTGTTTTTAAATAATCAAGATAATTTATCTTTAGAGTATGTATAATTTATAATTAAATAATAATTGACAAACAATTTGTTTAAATTAATAAAATTAAATAATTTTTTTTTATTTTATTTGCTATTTATTTAATAATCATTTGAATAATATTGACGAGATGTATATTTTTTTGGTTTTTTATATGCATAAATATAAGGTTGATAATTTTTTCTTTGTGATAATTTTTGTTGTTCTTCTTGACGATATCTAAATAGTGGTCTAAAAATGATGTCTTCAGCAACATCCAAGTCCTGATAACTGTCCATCACCGATCGACGAATCTTTTTTATATTTTAAAAATAAAATATCTTTGTTTTTTTTTTTTTTTGTTATATTGTTGATATTTTATTATAGATTTTTGAATTAGCTATTTACTAGTAAAGTTAATGGATAATTAGGTTTTTTTTTTTTTACATTTAATTTACCTCTGGATGAGTGTCATCAGTTTTAACAGTGACAGGAAGAAGATTTGCCATTAATGGACTTGTTTGATTTGTTTGAGATAAATTTGCATTTGTGTCAACAACTGGAACAAGTGGTACCAGAAGACCTTGTCCAACATCAAGTGCACCAGCAATATTTGGTTGCAATACTACACTTGGTGTTGTTGTATTTTTTTCATCAGTGACCTTATTCACATCTCTCTCTATTATAACTGTGCTCTGAAGACAATAAATTATATACTTTTTTTTCATCCAAGTAAATACGTTTTTTTTTTTTTTACTTTATTTTCTATTTTTAGTTTTTCTTTAATATTTTATGAATGAATGTGTGACTTGATGGTACTGAATAAACATTGCAATACCGTTATACAAATTATTTTTTTAGGTTTTTAATTAACTTGAGTGTATTTATTTACAAAATAATATATTTCTAAAAATTTATTTAAATTATTAATTAATTAATAATAGTTTATTATTTAATATTTATTTTGTCTTTAATATTAATAGACGATTGAAAAGAAAATTTAAAAATTAATTTCGATAGAAATTCAATTTCAAAAAGCCAATAGAAAAATATTAAAAAAAAAAAAAGATTGAAAAATTATCTATTATTTACTATTTAATTTATTAATAATTCAATAATTTATTATTTAATTTTTATATTTATTTTGTCTTTAATATTAATGGACGATTGAAAACAAAATTTAAAAATTTATTTCAATAGTAATTCAATTTCAAAAACCCAATAGAAAAATGTCGAAAAAAAAAGATTTAAAAATTGATTATTATTATTTATTATTTAATTCATTAATAAATCAATAATTAATTATTAAATTTTTATTTTTATCTTCAATATTAATGCATGATTAAAAAAAAAAATTATTTAAAATTCTTTAAATAAATATTTAAAAGTACCCTTAAAAAAAAAAAACTTTTAAAAAATTAATTAAATAATTAATAAATGATAAAATCTATTTTTTTTATTTACTTACAATTTCTCTTTTGTAATATTCATCAGTAGTTGAATCAAATGTTGTTGACTCTGTGACATCATCAGATGACAACGATAAAGACATAGTTTCGATGACAATGACAACAAAAATAATATAAATACTAATAAAATGATGACAATATTTTTCCTAAAAAAATTAAAATAATACATTACTAGTAATTTTATAATCAAATAACCATCTAAACGTGTGAAATTTTTTTAGAATTGCAAAATCGGAAGTTCATTGTTATAAACAATTACTGTCTCACAACATTTATAAATTTTTTTTTTTTTTCAATTTAAACTCACCTTGTAACAAAACATCTTGACAATTGAAAAAAATAATTTTCTATAATTTTCAAATTGAATTAAAAATAAATATAAATTGATATTTAATAAATTGACGTTTTGATATATTTTGATGACAACTAAATGCCCCAATGATTTATATACTCATCAAGACAACACTTGAATTAATTAACTAAATTATCAGCTTAATGTTAAAAATAAAATCAACTTTTTAATTATCATTATTTCAAGGCTATGAAATTATACGATGTATTATTTTTCATTTAATAATTAATATAATTTATTATACTAAATTTTCATTGTGATATTAATGAGGTGTTATCAATCAAGTTGAAAAGAAAAAAAAAAACCATGTAACATATGTGACATACAGGAAAATCAACCAAGAGGAACGAATTATCTGTGTGAAAAAACAGCACACAATATCTGTTGTTTTTTTATATTTTTTTCAAGATGTTTAAAGTACTTATTAGCAAGAAATTAACAAGACAGTATGTGATGTAGACTTGGTAAGTATAAAAGTGAACAACTAGTAAGTTCTGATACCCAGATGTCTGCTAGACATTTTCAACCCAACATCAAACTCAAATATAATTTTTAAAAATTAAAATAAAGGCAGTTTAAATTAGTCAACTGGTTCTTCAACTAAATAAATAAATAGTAAAATGATTGTTTTAAAACTTTGGGTAGCTATTGCAAGTTTAATATTAACAACAAGTTGTGTAATTTCAAAATCAATTGACGATAAAAATACATCAGATGATTCATCAAAATCATCATCAAGTTCATCAGAAGAAACAACAACTATTGATGATTTATCATCAACGACAGCTGAGTCAGATGATGTACCAACAACAACAGCTGAAAATTTAAGCTTACATAATGGAGAAGTTAAATTACCAATTGATCTTTTATCTGAAGACATATTGCTGGATCCAAACGTTGTCTTGGCTCGTTTATCTAAACGAGATGTTAATTTAGCTAGCTGGAATTATCAACAAAAACAATATGGATCTTGGGATAATTATCGATCAAGTCCAATTAAAAGAAGATACACAAATAATTTTGATGATAAATCAAATCAGTATCGTAAAAAAATAAAAATATATCCAATTTTTCCAGGAAAATAAATTTAAAATGATTATTTTTTTTGTTTTTAAAATATTTAAATTGTTAAAATAATTAAAGTATAAATATTGTTATTTATTTATTTGTAGAAAATTAAGAAAAAAAATTAATAAAAATAATTTTTTTTGACAATTTATTATCTTGATAAAACAAAAAATTATTTATTTAAAAAAAATTTGTCAATAAAACATGTTTTTTTGATTGTTAAATAATCTCATTGTAATATTAATTAATTTAAAAAAAAAAATAATAATAATAACACATGAAAATTGAATGATAAATCATCAAAATAACTTTGGTTTGTTTATTATCTTAAAAATATTATTTCATCAAATGCCCATCAGTCTTTATTTGATACTCCAAATGATAAGCTGGACAAGCATTAGCTGGAGCCGTTAAATAACATTTAATTAAACGAATTCATTAAATCCATTACCAGCTGAACGACGTGCTTCAGCAGCTCTTTTTGTTGCTGCACGATAAGCTTGTTGTTGACGATAAACAAAAAGTGGACGTATTACATTTGTACCAGCTGCTGTTTCTAAATCATCAACATCTTCAATATAATTTTTATTTTGTTTAATGACTGATCCATCACGACGATCACGATGATGACGATAATTTATTTTATTTTCAGTTAAATCTCTTGCTACCCGTCGTTCTGGACCCATTTCAACTGCTTCAATTTGACTGATTGATTTTTCTGTAACTCCTTCAACAACTGGAGCACTCTCTGACATTATTATGCTGATTAAAATAATAGCAAGTTGCAGGATAATCATTTTAATTGCCTAAAAAAAAAAAATATAATATTAACAATTTATAAATAAATATAGTTTATTAGTTTATTACCATTTTTTTTTTTTTTTTCGTTTAAAAGTTTAATCTTTTTTATTTTTATGTAGACGATGTTTTACTTGTGATGTTTCAGATATTACTCTGATTTTTGATGATGATTCCAAGACTTTATATATGTCCCATTGACGTCAAATCGAATCATGCTAAATATTCAATGACGCTTGTGATACTCAAATGTTAACTCACCTGGTAAACTTCAAGGAAGTAATATGAGATAAATATTATTTTTTTTTTTTACATTTAAAATTCAATTTAAAATGATAAAATATTATCAAGGATTTTCCTGTTTTTTAACATTCAAAAAAAACAACTGCGTTTTACTTAAAATTAGAAAATTGTTTTTTGTCTATTTAACACCTATTATTGAAAATTATTTATTTAATAAATTTAAAAAACAAGTCAATATTTTCATTCACTCATTCAGTCTTTATTTTTTACATACTCATAATTATTTATTAACTGATAAAAATTGTAAACTTAACGTAACTTAATTACAATAATTTTTTAAATATAATTTCATTTTAAAATTAATTAATTTTGCTCGTTCCAATTGTTGCTGTTTTTACTGCACAATTTTGGACGGAATAAAAATTATAAAAAAAAGAAAAACAATATAAACAATAATGTGGCAGAAATTATTTTATAAAAAAAAAAAAATTAAAATTAATATTGAAGTACATACTTTCAGAATCATTTGTGTCATTTAAATTAATTTGTGTTATTTTTTTCATTTTAATTTGAATCGTTGTGCAATGGATCACAGAGCTCACTAAAATCTAAAATATTTATTATTTAAAAAAAATGATAATTAAAAAGTTGTATTAATAAAAAATAAAAATTATATTTGACATAATAAATGAGTGAATAATAGCAGTAATGATAATCTGCATAATTTTTTTAAATCTACAATTGTTTGTTTGTTTTTTTTAAAAAGGTTTTAAAACCAATCGAGTACGAATTTTATTTTTGTTAATCAGGCTGTTATTTGACTTGTTGTAGTTGTTTTATTTCCATTAATTGATGGAGTTGTTAATGATCCAGGATCTTGCATAAGTGTGTGAGTTTCTTCTTCTTGATCAGACATTGGTATGACATGTGTATCATTATTTGTTTGTTTTGTTGTTGTCGTCATCTGGCTCGGCACCTCAGTTAGTACTGGCCCGTACTGCGAAGTGGAACCCACCAGCAAGTCAGTTGATGGATTCAAACCGCCCAACATCTTTCTCGGTAAGGATAAAATAATACATGGTAAGAGGAATAAAATAAAATTGGATATTTAATTATTAAACAATTAATTATTATTTAAATTATCAACATTTAAATATAATAACGTTAAATTGTATTTATTCATTTTTTAAAAATATAAATACAATCAATTTATATTATCATCAAACATCAATAACTTTAAATAATAATAATAATAAAAAAAGTAAATAAAAATTGCTTTAAAAAATTAGAGGAAAGCTTGATAAAGTTATTATCAATTTAATGGATTTAGTGGATTAAAGATAAGATAAATAATAATGAAAAATCAGGAAAATAATTATTGATATTAAAAATAATATAAATTATTGTAAAAATAAAAAAGTAATTTTAGCTATTTGATGGGAAATTAATTGACTAGGATTGACTTGATTATACCCACTTTGAAATCCATTTAAATATATATAAAAAAAAATATATTTTATAATTGTTTATAATGTTTACCTGACCACTAACACGACCCATGCCTCCTCTTTGTGATTTTCCATCATTTCTAAAGAATCTTAACCAGATCCATGCTGCTCCAATGACAATGCCAATCAATGTAATACTACAACCAATAGCTAATGATCCTCTTGATGTATCTTCAATTTTACTTTCAGTTGATTCATCCTTGTCATCCTTGAATAAATTACAAATTAATGCATCAAATAAATAAATAAATTTTGATTGTTTTTTTTTTGTTTAATACCTGATTTCCTGGTGCAACAACTGGACCACTTCCAGATGTCAATAAATTAACAAGAGTCGTTGCTAAACCAGCAACAGTTGCACATAATGCAACTGATAATAATACCCATTCAAGCCATTTTCTTGTACTGACTTTATTTCTATAAATTATTCTTGAAAAACCAGATCTTATTCTAGCAGCTCCATTAACATCACCACCATCACCACCATGTTCATATGTATAACCAACAGTTGTTGGCTGATAAACAGCATCTGAATCCGGCATTTTTATTTTACACAAAAAATAACAAATAAAAAACAACAACAACAATTAATGAACACCTCTCAAATTAACAATTAAAAATTAGAAAAAAAAAAATAATTAAATACACAAAAAAGTGTTTATTGTTTTGTTTTATAAATAAAACAATATATAATATTTATTTTTAACAACAATTATTATTGTTTTTTGTTTTTTTTTTATTTTATTATTAATTATTTTTAATTTTACATTAAAAAAAATTAAAAAACCTTGCGTAGTAACGTTTTTTTTTTTTTTTTTTTTATTTTTTATTCAATTGATAACCCAACCCAAATTTTAACACATATATATTTAATTTTTTTTTTTTTTAATACAACTATCCAACTATATAACTGTTATTATTATTTCATATTATTATTTTATCATTATTATTTTTTGGTGTTTAATTTTTACTGTAAATTATAATGCGTATTCTAAGATTCACTGCAGTGCGTATAAAATCATTGCACACGTACATATATGAAAATAATCATGACACACATACATAACTATTTATTACATATGTATAAAATATATATACATGATACATAATACATATGTATATTTTATATACCTGTTCAATGACATTTTATACAACTGGCTTATCATGAGTCGGTAGGGTAGGAATTATAATAATACCGCGAAAATATGAAATGGATAGAGAATTAATTTTTGGATAGAGACAATTTTGGTCATAAAACTATGCAACTATTGATTTTAAATATGTGATATGTGTGTATGTAAATAATTTGAGGCTTGGTTATTAGAGGTATGTCTGTAAATAAGTAAATAAAAAAAAACTATTTACATTTTCTATAATATAAAAAAAAGGAACAAGAGAAAATAAGAAATTTCAACGAAAAAAAAAATTATTTACACAACTTTTTTTTATAAACAATAATGTTTATACTATTTATTTATTATGAATAATAAAAATAAAAATTAATTTAATTATTTATCAATTTATAAATGCATTTTTAGTAATTTTTTTACACAAAAATAATTTAATTAATAAAAAATTTTGCTTTATTTATTTATTAAAAATTTTTTTTTTTATAAACAATAATTTAAAAAAAATACAATTTTAGATTCTTTAATTATTTATCAATTATTAAATTAATTATTACTAATTTTAAAAAGTTTTTTTTTTTGTATAAAAAAATCAATTATTTAATAAAAAAGTTCATAATTTTTGTTTTATTTATTTATTTAATAAATAATTATTATTTTTGAAATAAAAATATTGAAAAATATATGTCACTTGTATTATTTTGTAACATTGTGTTGTAATAATAATAGTAATATATTTGTTGTAGGTGTAAGTGTCTGTAAAAGTGAGTAAGAGCAGGAAAAAAAATAAAAAAATAAAAAAAAGGGAGAGTGTAGCAGTAAATACACAGTGAGAGTAAGAGAGGGGGGATCAAGAGGTTTTATTTATTTTTTTTTTTTTTTGATAAATTGGAGGTATATCGTACACACGACACCGTTCATCGTGTATCCTTCATAAAGTGAACATCTTTATTGTTATCAAAAAAATAAAAAAATAAAATAAAAAAAAATAATAAAGTGAGAGTGAGGGGATTTGTGTTTCACACGTTGTCCAAGGTAGAGGTTATACCTTACCGGTGTAAAAAAATTATTTATCAATATATTTGGAGTAAAAAAAAATTTATTGTTAATTTATTTTAATTAATATTAATGTGTTAAATAATATTAACAACAAAAATGTCTAATAAAAATATGGATAGTAAATTATTTGGCCCGACAAATGTCGAGAGTGTTGTGCCAAAAGTCAGGTGAGTTTTTTTATAACAATAATAATATTTGATAATCTATTATCAATTATTTATTAATAGATTATTTTTTTTAAGTTTATGATAATGGGAATTTTTTAGTGGATATAATGCCACGCCTCTTAGTCTTGGCTGAGTCAGTATAACAAAATGTAACACTTCCTGAATTGGGTCGATAAATGCAATGTAAAAAATAGAAAAAAAATGGAAAATAGGGGCTAGACATTAGACGTTAGGAAACTATTGATTTATTTTTATAGACAAATTATTATTTTTTTTTTAAATGTATAATTTATGCTTGTTTATTATTATGATTGTATTTTGATGATAAATAATTTATTTTTATTTATTTAGACAGGAATTGTTGAAGTGGAATGGCTGGGGTTACAAGGATTCAGCATTTCGAGTCAATGAAAACTCATTGATTGAGTTTACTGGAACGAGGTAATTCAAGATGACTTTTATTTTATTAATATTAATACTTGAATCATAATATATCTAATAAATAAATAAAAAATAATTCAATAAATTATTTCGATTTCTTTTGCTAAAAAAAAATATTTCGAATTTTTAATTTCTTTAATTTTTCTTCTGTTATTATTTAAATAATAAATAAAATATATAATTTTTTTTTCATTAAATTTATAATAAATTTTATTATCTTTTAACTGCTTTTAAAAATTGTATAATAATTTTTTTTTCTATAATAAAATGAGTACAAAAGACTCAAGTTATCCCATTCAGTTGAATAAAAAAAAATAAGGAAGTATAAAGATAATAAATAAAAGGAAAAAAAAAAATTTTTTTTTTAAAATAATTATCAAGAATATGTGAAGATAAAAAGAAGCATTACTTTCGTTGACATATTTACGTAATAATTTTAAAAGAGTTTTTAAAAACTATTGACAATACACTTTAATATTTTTTTTTTTTTAAATAATTTTTGTTTAAAGTAAATTTTTAATCAAGTGGTTTTTACATCTTCATGTATTTATAATAATTTTGTATTTATTTAAATAATAAGTAGCTTGAATTATCATATAAAAATAAAGCATAATAAATAGATGAATTTAATTATTTTAGATATCCAATTGGTAATTTAGAATTGCCATATTTTACCGAATGGACGAAGGACGTTTTGGGCGTTGACTTATTGCAGCATAATCCTCCACAAGATTTGCCAACAAATTTTCCTGATTCAATATTGTCAAATGAATTTTATAATGAAATTAAAAAACTCAATTTATCAGTGTCAATTGATGGAATGGACCGGCTATATCGTGCACATGGTCATACACTCAGAGAAATTTTTATCCTCAAAGGAGGAAATTTCGAAAGAATTCCCGACATAGTCATTTGGCCAAGTATGTTTTTTTTTTTTAATTTTTATTATTATTATTTTACAAACGCTATGTGTAATTATTATTTATGGATATAATTGTTACCACGACACAAGTTTGCGTGTTGTACTTGAGATAAGATAACGACTTAATTAATCATAAAAAAAAAAAAAAAATATGTACTAACGTCAAAAGTCAACGTGGCTATTTGACACTATTACAAGGTTTTTTATATTTTTCGATATTATTTTGCATACATCGTTTTACTATTGAATGCAATTTTTTTTTATTTTTTTCTTTTCGATTGCATTTTACGTAAGAATTTGTTTTTTTTTTTCTTGGAAATTTATTTTTTTATTTTTCCTTTCATCACTTGTATCTCATAAATATTTCATATTTACTCAATGTATATTTATTTTGAATGAATGATTTTTAGTAGGTACATAATCCAAAAGTCGGAATATTAAAAAATATTAATTTTCTCAAGGTTATTGCAATATTTTTCATGAAATAATTGTCAATACAAAATTTTTAAAATGTAAATTTAACTGAATTTTATTTTTTAAATTTGTCTTGATTTATAAATTAATTTATAAAATTTATATATATGATATTTTGTCATTGCAGAGTGTCATGATGATGTAGAAAATATTATAAAACTTTGTGTTAAATATAATGTTGCTTGTATACCATTTGGTGGTGGTACAAGTGTAAGTGGTGCTGCATCATGTCCACCAAGTGAAACAAGAACAATATTATCACTTGATACATCACAAATGAATAGAATATTATGGATTGATCGTGATAATTTAGTTGCATGTTGTGAATCTGGTATTATTGGACAAGATTTAGAACGTGAATTGAGAATACAAGGCTTAACATCAGGACATGAGCCAGATTCCTATGAATTTTCAAGGTAAAAAAATCATTAACCAACTAATCAATCAATTAATTAAATTAATAATAATATTTTTTGTAGTTTGGGTGGTTGGGTAGCAACACGTGCAAGTGGAATGAAAAAAAATACATATGGTAATATTGAAGATTTAGTTGTACGTGTTAAAATGGTAACTGGTAATGTTGATGATGATGATAATAAATCATTGACATTAACACGTTGTGCACAAGTACCACGTATATCAAGTGGTCCAGATTTTGATCATATTATACTTGGTAGTGAGGGTACACTTGGTGTTGTTACTGAAGTTGTATTAAAAATACGTCCATTACCAAAAATAATAAAATACGGAAGTATTGTATTTCCAAATTTTACAAATGGTGTTGATGCAATGCGTGAAGTTGCTAAACAACGTTGTCAACCATCAAGTATACGTTTAATGGATAATGAACAATTTAAATTTGGTCAATCATTAAGACCAATGAATGGCTGGGGTGATAAATTATATCAATTAATAAAACATACATATGTTACTAAAATTAAATGTTTTAATTGGGATACAATATGTGTTGCAACATTATTATTTGAAGGACATGATTCAAAACAAATAGCAGCACAAGAAAAAAAAATATATGAAATTGCAAATGAATATGGTGGTATGGCTGCTGGTGAAACAAATGGTGAACGAGGATATATATTGACATTTGTTATTGCATATATACGTGATCTTGGTCTTGAGTATAATGTATTATCTGAATCATTTGAAACATCTGTACCATGGAATAGAGCTAAAACATTATGTCGTAATGTTAAATCAAGAGTTAAAAATGATTGTCAATTATATGGTATTAAATATTATTTAATATCATGTCGTGTTACACAAACATATGATGCTGGTTGTTGTATTTATTTTTATCTTGCATTTAATTATAGTAATTTAAATAAACCAGTTGATATTTATGAACATATTGAAGAAAATGCTAGATCAGAAATTATTGCTAGTGGTGGATCAATATCACATCATCATGGTGTTGGTAAAATGAGAGCTAAATATTATACTGAATCTGTTGGTAATGCTGGTCTATCATTATACAGAGCAACTAAAAAACATCTTGATCCACATAATGTATTTGCTGCTGGTAATATTGATCCACAATATAAATCTAAATTATAAAAAATTTTATTTTAACATTAACAAATTGGCAAACATTATAATTTGTACTTTTATGTTTTTATTATTAATTTTACAAAAAATGGTGACAGTTACCAATGATAACCAGATATTTATAATTTTAATTTTTGACAAAAATGAAGTATATAAAATTTATATTATTCATTTGATTTTGTTTTAATTTTTTCAATTTATATTAATTGACATTTTATAAATAAAAAGAAAATTTTAGAAAAAAGAAAAACATTGTTTTTATATTTATTATTACTAGTTGTTTTATAAATTTTATTATTTAATTTTTTTTTTTAAATATTGGCAGCTGTAAAATAACATCAGTCAGCTGTAAAAATCATTATTTGTCATTAAAAATAATAATTTCTTACTTGGTAATTTTTAAATATCTAAATTTAGATACCAATTTATAAATTGGTACCTTTGAGATTTGTTAAAAATGAGTTTATGTCAAATTCATCATCATACTGTTGTTGTTCCCAAAGTTCTGGAAGAATATCCATCACAGTTTTGCTTAAACCAAGCATTGAATCTGATGATGATGATTGTTGGCTCGTAGATTCATCTGTTTTTTTATCTTTTCCATTGTCAAGAGAAAATAGATCAAGCAACTAAAAAATATCAAAACGAAAAAAAACATTTATTAAATAAAAAACATTTCTAAACTTTCATTAAAGTTTCTAAAAATAATTATTTTGTTTAATGGTAATTATTGACCGTTAAATTGTTAAAATAATTATTTTTAAAATTAGCAATTTAATATTTAATAGCAGTTAATAATAATTGACATTTTTTTTTTTCTAAATAAAAGCAACAATTTTGTTTGAAATAATAAAACAACAATTGAAAGTTAATTAAAAATAAAAAAAAACTATATATATAAAATTACCTGATGAGTTCCCATTGTTTCCAATGATGCATTATCATCTGAAATAATTGTTTTAGCTGTACGTAATTTGAATTTTTGTAAACCCATAATTTTTTCTTCAACAGTTGATCTTGTTATTAAACGATAAACATTAACAACTTTTTTTTGTCCAATTCTATGTGCTCTATCCATGGCTTGTAAATCTTTCATTGGATTCCAATCATGTTCAACAAATATAACAGTATCAGCACCAGTTAAATTTAATCCTAAACCACCAACTTGTGTTGTTAATAATAATACATCAATTGATGGATCAGAATTAAATCTAGTAACAACTGAATGACGTGATTGTGCTGGTATTGAACCATCAAGACGTAAATATGTTACTGATGGTAAATGTATAGCTAATAAATCTTTTTCAACAATATCAAGCATTGTTTTTAATTGACAAAATATTAATGCACGATGTTGACTAACTAATTGTTGTTCACTTTGTTGTCCTTCATTTAATATTTTATCATTTTTTAAACCAATACCACAATCAAGTAATAATTGTTTTAAAGCTGGTAGCTTAGCACCATGTTCAATATCACCAAGTGTTGTTTGTTGTGATGATAATTGTTCATTTATAATATTATATAATGGATGTTTTATTCCCAATACTAGCTTTGGATGATTACAAACATTTCTTAAATATCTTAATGCTTCAAATACATGTCCTTTTTGTGAATCATTTGTTGATGTTGATGCTGTTGTTGTTTCTGTTGTCGTTATTGATGATGTAGATGCTGTTGAATCTGTTGTTATTAATGTTGATGAATGACGTACACGAAAATCTTCATATAATATTTTTTGTAATGGTGATAAATCACAATAATAATCTTGTGTTATTTTTGGTGGTAAATCTTTAATAACATCTTCTTTATTTCTACGTAATAAAAATGGTAATACTTGACGATGTAATGATTCCATAGCAAGTGCACCAGCTTCTTGTTCTTTTTTACCAGCTTTTGGTTCTCTACATGCAATTATTGGACGTGAATATTTAGCAGCAAATTGTTTTTCACTACCTAAAAATCCAGGCATTAAAAAATCAAATAATGACCATAATTCTAGTACATCATTTTGTACTGGTGTACCAGATAATATTAACCGATGATATGAACGTAATCTTTTAACAGCTTTTGCTGATTTTGTTTTACCATTTTTAATAATATGTCCTTCATCAAGTACACAATAATTCCATTGTAATGATTCAAAAAATTCAATATCTTTTCTAACAATATCATAACTAGCAACAACTAATTTATAATTTTTTAAACGTAAACGTAATTTTTCACGTTCTGGTGGTATACCAACATATTGTATAACAGATAAATCATTTTTTTTCATAAATTTTTCAGCTTCATATACCCAATGACCAGTTAATGTTGGTGGACATAGTACAATACTTGGTGGTGAATTAATATTTCTATTATGATCAAGTCCAATAATACATAATGTTTGTAATGTTTTACCAAGACCCATATCATCACATAATATACCATGTAATCTATAACGATTTAAAAAATCTAACCAATTTAAACCTTGTTGTTGATATGAACGTAGCTCAGCATCAACATTTATTGTTAATTTTGTATCTGGTATACTTTTTGGATTTAATAATTGTTCTAAAAATTTTCTTTCTTGTGTTTTTTCTTTAACAAGATTTGGTGGATCATTTAATGAACCAGGATCCAATGGTAATAACTGTACCAATGTTGCAAATGTTGCATTACATGCAAGTCTAACTGATTTATTTTGATCAGACATTCTACCTAATAATGGTACCATAAATAATACAGCATATGGTACAACATTAACACCAAGTGATTCAACAATACATGTTAATGCTTCAGCAGCACCTTGACGACATACATCATGTAAATTTGGTGAATTAATATTTAAATTATTATTATTATTACTATTGCTATTATTATTATTATTATTGATAATTTTATCATTAATATTTGTTTCTAAATATGGTGATATAAGCTTGACAACATAATCCATTGTAACATTTGTATTTAATACAGCTAATGTTGATATACATCTTGATGCCATGTGTCTAACAGCTTTATATTTATGTGATAATAATTTACATAAATTTGGTAAACAATCAAGTAGGGGTAATAATAAAGTTTCATCTAAACTTGTTGATATTATTTCAAATACTTGTAAGCCAAATATTAAATTATTAATTTTTTCAATATTATCATTATCATTATTATCATCATCATTATTATAATTATTTTTAATAATAATATTCCATAATGATGGTAATTTATTTGGTATATTTGTACCAATTAGCTTTGTTATTAATTTTAATGCATATGTTGCACCACGTCTACGTGTTCTTGATGCTTTAGCTTCTGGTTCTTCATATGCTAATAATTCTTCAAGTGGTATTTCAGTTGCTGGTGGTCTACCAGGACCACGTCCACTACTATTACCATTAGTACCAATACCACGATATGCTGTTCTTTCAGCATTTCTTTGACGACTTGTTAATGTTAATATACCATCAAATGGATCAATATCATTATCACAAACACGTGGTGTAAATTCAATATCAGAACATAAAAATGTACATAAATTTGTTATTATTTTATTATTTGGTGATGGTATTCTATCAGTACATAAATTAATTAAATGTGATAAATGTAATGATGCTAATTTTTGTAAATTTTCATCATCTTCACGTTTAATTGCTTCCATAAGTGGTTTAACTAGAGGATTAAGTGGTCTTGGTGGTTCTGGTAAACAGTGTAACATTGTTGCTGCACCAGCTAATGCAGCCATTGACATTATATTTAATGTTTGTTG
The DNA here is from genome assembly GCA_015776835.1 of Aphidius ervi. Classification (NCBI taxonomy): domain Eukaryota; kingdom Metazoa; phylum Arthropoda; class Insecta; order Hymenoptera; family Braconidae; genus Aphidius; species Aphidius ervi. The sequence continues at coordinate 1,053,693 of MKYW01000025.1, read as the reverse complement.
TTGTTGTGATGTTGTATTTGCACCAATTTCAAGTGCTTTTCTACGTTCTTCTAATGATTGTAATAATTTTGGCTTTAATTTATTTGGTCCAAGTACTATTGTTTGATTTGATGTTGTTGGTGACATTGATACTTGATATGATTGCATAGTTGTTATTGTTATACTTGATAAATTTGATATTTGTTCTAATGTCAATATACCATTTGTTTTATCAGTATCAATTTCTAATGCTAATTTATAATGTTTTAATGTTGCAATATAATCTTTACTTTCATGTAATAAACGTGTATATGTATTTGCAATTTCATCATAATAAACACATTCATTTAAACATGATAATAATTTATCACGTAATATATCAGGTATTTGTGGTGGATTTGGATGATCAAGATATGCCCAATGTGCAATTGTTATACCAACAACTGTTCTTTGTAATGATGAACGTGATGCAAGATGTGCTAGTAATACACGTGCATAACATAAACCAGGTGATGGTATATCTGCTGTATAAATAACACCTGGTGCTGGTTTAACAACATAACGTGATAATAAACCTAACATTCTACCAGCCATTATTCTGGCTCTTATTGTATTTGATAAACGTATATTTTGTGGTACTGTTTCAATACCACCAATATATACTTTAAGTTCAGATGTTGATTTACCACTTAATGATACTGATGAACTACCAGAATCAGATTGTCCATCAGTTTGTCCATTTGTTGTTTTAACAGCTGTTGCTTTTAATGGACTATTTGTTGTTGTTGTTGTTGTTGTTGTTGTTGTTGTTGTTGTTGTTGTTGTTGTTGTTGTTGTTGATGCTGTACTTGTATTACCAATATTATACAATTGAGCTGGATTAAATGGTGCATGATCTGGTTGCATTGCTAAACAAAGCCATGTACTTACAAGTGGACATGCTGCATGAAGTAATAATTCAAGATCACTACGTGTTACAAGATTTTCCCATACTTTTTCAGCAATAACTTGTATTTTATCAACATGTTCAATTAATACACGTTGAAATACATGACGTAATGCTTCTTGTAATACAGAACTACCATCATCACCCCAACGTTCTTTTGGATTTAATAATTCACTATCACTATCTTCACCAGTTAATGTTTCAAGTGTTTGTAATGTTGCTTTACGTACAGATGAACTTGAATGTCCTAAAAATGGCCATAAACGTGGTAAAACTTGTGATAATGGTTGTGGTGGTAAACATTTTCTTGATTCTGATAATGATAATATTGATGCTAATAAACCCATAAAACTATTACATGCAGCAGCTAAATCATCTTGTTCTTTTAATAATTCCCATAATCTTGTTACAATTAATTGTAATTGTTGTGGTTTTAATAATTTTGGTAAATGTGAAGCAACTGGTATTAATGCACTTGCTGCAGCAGCACCAACATCATCAACTGAATCAGCAAGACCTTTCATTGCTGCTTCAAATGCTTGTGGTAATAATATATTTAATAAATCATCTCTAACAGCAAGTAAATATTTTAATGCTAATAATGAACCATGTCGTGCTTCCCAATCATTATGTTCTAATAAAGTTAACATAACTTTTAATATACCCAATACACCTTCACCCTCATCAGATGGCATTAATAATACAAGTGAACCAAGTGCTTGGGCACATGTTTCACGTACTGGTGCAACAACTTGATCAGATACAAAATCACCAAATCTATCAAGACCAAGTACACATAATAATCTTAATGATGCATCAATAATCCATTTACGATGATTATCATCCATTTGTTTTTTAGTTTGATTTTTTTTTTTACCAGCACCTTTACCATGTATATTAACTAATTCACGTAATGCTGTTGCTGCACCATGACGTACTTCCCATTTTTGACTAAATAAATCTTGACAAAGACTTTCGCTAAATGTTTCAAGTGGCCATACTGTTGTTGTATCTGGCCATGAACCAGTACCATCTGGCACAGCACCATTTGATATATTTAATTCAATATTTTTAGTACCATCAGATACTGGTGGTGGTAATGATGATGATTCAATATTACCAATTTTATCACAATCATCATTGTCGTCAAGTTTTATTTTTTTATTTGGCATATCATTGTTAATGGTTTGATCAACTTGTTGTTGTTGCTGTTGTTGTTGATCATCTGGTTCACGTGATTTTTGTTTTGATAATGATTGACGTGCTTTACGTCTTGCACGATTCATTTCACGTCGAGATAAACCACTTTCTGATTGTTCCAATGTTTCATTAATTGGTACACGATTTGTTGTTGATGTTTGTTGTTGTACTGGTAATGTTAAATCATCAACAGTAAATAATTCTGATGTATCCATTAATTTTGGATCAATACCTAATTTTGTTGCCAATATTTTATCACTATTACTATTCATTGTATTAATATCACCATCAGCAATAACAAGATCATATTCTGTTCCTTCAGATCCAGTTAAATGATTAGATTTTGATAATATTTTACTCATATCAAAATTTTCTAATGTTAAATAATTTTTTTTATTGTCATTTGACGTATCATCGTCATTTGTATTTTCATCAATTGGCTCTGGATTCCATACTGGTACTTGTGATAATATTGCTTTAACAGCATGTGCTGCTGATACTCGTGTATCCCATTGTGGTGATTTAAGTAATACAGACACACGACCAAGTAAATGATGAAGTTCATGAGGATGTAAACGTTGTGCTTCACCCAATTGTTGAGCAGCAGCACGTTTTGTAACTGGATTTGTACCAGTTTCCAAAAGAATAAATAAACGATCCAATCTAATAATTAAATAACACAAATTAACACAAAAATTTTATCAATTTTTTATAGAATATTTTTAAAAAATATAATTACCTCGAAGCCATTTTAATAATTTAATATTTAACAAAAGCTTATCTCTTTTTTTTTTTTTTTTTGATATCTGAAAATAAAAAAAAAAAATACTATTAATGGAAAAAAAATAAATAGTTTAAAGTAATAAATTATAAAAAAACAGTGATAAACTTTAATGATGACGATTTTTTTTTTTTTTTTTTTATTAAGATTACAAAGAGAGGGGATATATCGAATTGTAAAAACTGGTTTTTTAAAAATGCATACTTCATACAATTGCATATTTTAATATGAAGAAATAGATTATTTATTGAGTGAAAAATGAGTAGATAAAATAGCTTATATTATTGATGATTGATTGATAAATAATAAAATTAATTTGGATAATGAATAATGCTGAGATATGTTTGGGCTTGGTTGTCTGGGTCAAGGGAAAAGAATGCAGTCATTTGAGAAAGAGGGAGTTGAAAAATGACAACAGATAATATTTATATTATTATTTTTTAATATATATAATGGAAACCCACCTGTGCAGTATTGTTGTTGTTGTTGTTGATTGTTAAATATATATTTATTTATTTTTTTTTTGGTTAACTTAACCAACCCTCATAGCTGTTTCCCACTTAATTAAACAATAATTAATAACATAATTTAATAATAAAATAACACAATAATACGTATGTTTTTGCCAATATTTCGGAGAGAAAGGCATGTTACAAGCATCAAATTTATACTGACAGCCATATTGGTGGTGAAGCTGATTTTTGTCCCCCGTTATTCAGCTGATTGGTAGATTTTAACGAGGTGTGGAGGTTTTATACACCAATCATCAACAACTTCGTGCCCATTTGTTGCGCAATGACATTGTACGCACAAGGCCAACTACAATACAAAAAAAAAAAAAAAAAAAAAACATTATTAACAATTTATACGAGGATAAGGGCTGATTTACAGTTAACTATTTCAATATTTATTTTAAAAAATATATGGAAAAACAATTATAGTAAACATGAAATTGTGGATAAATTTTATTTGTCTTTGATAATGATTTATCAAGTAAATTTTGTAAAATAAAAATTAAACCATTAAGTATTGATTTATTACGACGGTTTTATTTATTTATTTATTTAGATAACAGGAGTTTTTTTTTTAATCATCTCCAAAAAACGCCAGATAGATTCTACAGATGTTTTTTTTTTTGTTTTTAAAATTATTTATTCCTTTTTTTTGTTGTTGATGAATTAGGTTATATATTCAGATTTAATGGTACTTCATGTGTCCATGATGTTCTAAAATAAAAAAATAATAACAATGATTAGATTATTGTTGTTAAATGATGTAAAATTAATTGATTGAAAAATAATTTACTTAGTTTGGGGTAGTTGATGGCGTAGAAGAAGACCATTGCCAAACAGGTGACCTGGAAAAATGGAGCAACTCCAGCTTTCTTTGGAAGAACGTATTTGTGTTGCCAACGCCAGTAAGCTAAAAAAAATATGAAATGAAATGACAATAATAAATAATTGAATTTATTAATTGAATAATTAAAATTATTATTGTTTGTGATTGATATTTGACGGTGTTGTTATGCAACACATTTTGGCAAAATGGCTACTTGAAAACACTGGTAATTTAACAATTAATTATGTTTGTAAATAAATTTACCTCTGCCAATCATTTGAGCAAGCTTTACTGGTCCTTTGTCACGACGTGAAACCCATGCACCAAGTTCACCAATTTTGACATCACCAAAAGCAGTGTCAGCTGTGTTTTTAACCAACATGAAAAATAAATCAATTAGAATTTTTGTGTGTTATATTTTTTGTTGTCAATAGGTTACCTTTTCCATAGTATCTTGCTGGATCAAAAGATCCATGAACTGAAGGATTATATTCCTTTGGATATCTGCCCCAGTTACCCCAGTCAATTCCACTAGCCATCGTGGTTGTTGAATAACTTTTTTTTAATCTTTTTTTATTATATGAAAAATTAGAGCTGTCTTGAAGAGGCTAGATGGTTTTTCTCTTGATGTTTCAACCCCGACCTTGTAAACATCTAGATGAGCAAAATTGGATGAAAAAAAAAAATAAATGGAAAATGGCGACGGCTGTGTGAGCGCTACTGTCGTATTCTAAAATTAAAGCGGGAATATTTAAATTGAAATTAAAAATATATTGTTCAATGCATTTGTTGTTTTTATTTTTCAGTAAATTATATATTTAATATTTCATTTAATTAATTAAAAGTGCAAATTTTTAATAAACATTTGAGTAGTATTATAATATTCAATTCCAATAATTGATTCTTGGTTTTATTAATATTTAAGTGATAAGTGATTTTACGTTGATTTACACAATTCCCAAATGGTGCATTTTTTTTCTGGATTCATTTTGGAGCCTCTAGGGCATCCAAAGTCTGTTGAAAATTCTTCTGAATTTGATAGAGGTCCATTAACTCGAAATTCTGCTGGACTATGAGAGTCTGTTGTTAATTTAAGCTTTTGAGTTTCACGACGAGTTTTAGTACAAAATGTGTTGGCATAAGAAATCCAAAACATTTGTCTAGAATTAAAATTAAACCCAGGTAATTTTTTTTCCAATTCGTTATTATTTGACCAGTCATTATAAGCCAAATAGACAGCTTTTATTCCTCCATTATCTGCAATATTTTCTCCTAGTGTGTTGATTCCATTTATCTAAAAAATTATAAAATAAAAAAAACATTAATAAACAAATAAAAATGCAATATACAAATATAAAAAATATAATTACATTCATATTAATTTCTTTGACAGTATAATTTCCATATTGATCAATGATACATTGAGCTCTTTTATTATACTGTTCATTCGTAGAATTTGACCACCAATCAAACAAATTTCCATTAGCATCGTATTGTTTTCCTTGATCATCAAAAGCATGCATTATTTCATGTCCAACAACTCCTCCAATTGCACCATAATTCATGTATTTTTGAAGTTCATTATTAAAAAATTCACCTTGAAGAATTCCAGCAGGAAGCTCTGAGAATAACAATGAGTTGGAATTAGATTTAGATTTTGAAAAATAAAAAATTAAAAGATGGTCTATAAAACTTACTTATTGAATTTTCAGGTGGACTGTAAAATGCATTGGCCGTACTTGACCTAGTTGCAAAACTATCCCAACTTGGAAAATTTTTTTCTCTTAATTCACTCCACCCAATTTTATTTCCAAAAAAATCCAAGTTTGAAGAGCTTTCTAGATAACTATCATCAATCATTTCAAAATCTTCATAGGCTTTATAATAATCATTAATTATTGAATCATTTAAAAGTTCATCAGGATAAGCAACAAATTTATTTATTTTTTCAGCTTTATTTATGGCATTTAATCTTGTTTCTTCGTCCAGCCAACTGGTACTTTTTAGCAATTTTATAAATTGATTGTGTATATGTTTTACCATAATTGCAATATTATCTTTGGATTCTTTTTTAAAATACTCACGAATATATAATGCATTTGTGGCAACGGAAAAAGTAGAAAAAACCGTACTAGTACATTCTATCCATCTTGGTGTACCTTTTATTATTCCAGTTTTGATTTTCTCATAATTTACGTTTACTTTTCGAATATTTTCGTTCAAGAATTTAGATAATATTCGGATCTCGTTCCATATTACCAAATTGGCTTGGGTTTTTTTGGGTGTTGAATCTATTAATTTATCTAATTTATCAAAGTATCCAGGTTTAGTGACAATAATAATTTCGTCATCGTTAACTGATATATTTGATGGTGAAAGTAGATGATTCAAATATTTTTTCCATTCAAAGTAAGGATATTTTATGGCCAAATCACCAAGAGTCATTGGATTGTAAGCTAAATAGTCTTTATTTTGTCGAGATAAAGTTGTTAATTTTATTTCAAACTCGAGGGCTTCTTTAAGTTCTTTTTTAGCATATTCTTGCTCAGCTCCCAATGCAACAGACATGTTGACCATATAATTCAAATAATTTATAACAGATTTATCTTCTAGACCTTTTACTAAATTCTTCCGAGCCAGTCCTGCATCATAATCACCTAAACCAATGACTCGTCGTGTGTTATTTTGACTATCAACCGTTTGATAAAATTCAAAAAAACCAGTTAACCAAAATTCATTTTTCGATATCTGAGCAATATTTTTTTTCCAATTAAATAAAGACTCGTCCCATTCATTGTCTTTTTTAAGAACTGGCCAGCCACCAAGTTGCTCCAGATAATCAAAGAGTGGCTTTACACCTTGTTCTTCAATTGCATTTGTAGCCATGCAAATTTTGTACATGTGTTTTGCTAACTTGAAGACTTTAGGTTCTTCTGGTTGACTGGGTCTCGAGATAATTGTGTTTAGTTGTTTAACAACTATGTCATTCAATAGAGTAAGTATATCAACGCTGTCTTTGTCATCAGGTATTAACGTTGAATTAACAAAGCCTCCACAAACATAATTATAAAAATCATCACAATAATCAGCACTATCATTCATCTTTGATTTTATGCTTCTAGCTATTTATGGAAAAATAAAAAAAAACAAATTAAAATTATATCTATCAAGCTATTATTATTATTAAAAATTTATATCACGTTTTATTTAATTTAATATAACCTCTTTCTATACAGCCAGGTGTTGAACAAAAATTGTCATTATAATCATCTATACTTCTTGGAGCATATGGTGATAAAATATGTGAAATCGTTTCTGTCGCAATTTTAGCCTTGTTTTTAACAACAGCAGAGCCTCCATACTTGACAGAGTTGAGCTGAAAAATAATTTATAATAATTAAAATCAAAATTACTTTATATATAAATTGATTATTATCATTTAAAAAAAAATAATATAATCACATGTAATGTTTAATATTTTACTTGCCTCAAAGAGTAAAATTATTACAAAAATAATTTTCTTCATTATTTTATTTTATCTTGTCACTTTTAAGAGTTCGTTTTTTATTTAAAAAATTTTTAAAACTTACTTTGCTTTATATATGCACGCTTCTAACAATATTTCAATAATAATATAACATTAAAATAAAATATAAATTTATCTAACAGAATTTTTGATAAATCACGAAGTTGATTTTAACGGTCCAGTCATGACGATTACAAATTTTCACTATCTCAAAAAAAAAAAGAAAAAATATACAGTCCGTGTTGAGTTATAAAATTCAACTTGATAAAAATCTTCAAAACAATTTTTTAAATTTATTATTATTGAATAGTAAAACAATTCACTGGTCAAATTTTTAAATTTAATTATTCTAATAATTATGAGCTTATTGTTCGAATAATTATAAGGCTTTTTCCAAAATATAATTTAGAAGATGAAATTTTATCTTACAAAAAAAAAAAAACGAGAAGACCTTAGAGGTTGTCTATTTGGAATACAGTGGTCGACTGATTTTTTATCGTGTTAATGGGACTTTTTCACTATCTTCACCGAGAGTAATACAGACACATATTCCCAGGTACATATACACGTACGTTACATCCTCAGTATTGGCTTGAGATAACATATAAAAATTAAATATGTTTTTTATCAAGAAAAACTTAAATGCAGTTTTAAATTTTTCATTGTTTAATTTTTTTTCACGTTTAAATGATTAATCATTATCACGTTGAAATATAAAAGTATAAGGAATAATTAAATTAAAAATATATCGCTTTATTGGTGTTTTTATTTTTCAGTATAATTTTAAAATATTATTTATATAATATATTTAATTCAATTAATTAAAAGTGCACATATTTGATAATTATTTTTATTAACAGTTAAGTGATATTATAATATTTAATTCCAATAATTGATTCTTGGTTTTATCAATATTTGAGTGATTATTAATTCTACGTTAATTTACGCAATTACCAAATGGTGCATTTTTTTTCTGGATTCATTTTGGAGCCTATGGGACATCCAAAGTCTGTTGAAAATTCTTCTGAATTTGATAGAGGTCCATTAACTCGAAATTGTGCTGGACTATGAGGATCTGTTATTAATTTAAGCTTCTGAGTTTCACGACGCGTTTTAGAACAAAATGTGTTGGCATAAGATATCCAAAACATTTGTCTAGGATTGAAATTAAACCCAGGTAATTTTTTTTCCAATTTATTATTACTTGACCAATCATTGTAAGCCAAATAAGCAGGTTTTATTCCTCCATTATCTGCAATATTTTCTCCTTGTGTGTTGATTCCATTTACCTAAAATTTTATCAAAGAAAAACAACATTAATAAACAAATAAAAATGCAGTAAATAAATTTAAAAAATATAATTACATTCATATTAATTTCTTTGACAGTATAATTTCCATATTGATCAATGATACATTGAGCTTTTTTCTTATACTGTTCATTTGTTGAATTTGACCACCAATCAAACAAATTTCCATTTTCATCGTATTGTTTTCCTTCATCATCAAAAGCATGCATTATTTCATGTCCAACAACTGCTCCAATTGCACCATAATTCATGTATTCTGGAAGTTCATTATTAAAATATTCACCTTGAAGATATCCAGCAGGAAGCACTGAGAAAAAATCAAAATTAAATTAAAATTAAAATTAAAATTTTGAAAAATAAACGATAATTTATAAAACTTACATATTGAATTGTCCAGTGAATTGTAAAATGCATTAACCGTACTTGATACTTCTGCCAAGCTACTCCAACTTGGAACATATTCTTTTAATAATACACTCCATCCAATATTATTATCAAAAAAATTAAAGTTCAATGAACTTTCTAGATAACTATCACCAATCATTTCGAAATCTTCAAAGGCTATATAATAATAATTAATTATTGAATTATTTAAAAGTTCATCAGGATAAGCAACAAGTTGATTTATTTTTTCAGCTTTATTTATGGCATTTAATCTTGTTTCGTCGTCAAGCCAACTGGTACTATTTAGTAATTTTATAAATTGATTGTATATATTTTTAACCATAATTTCAATACTATGTTTGGATTCTTTTTTAAAATATTCACGAATATATAATGCATTTGTGGCAACTGAAAAAGCCGAAGAAACAGTATTAGTACATTCTATCCATCTTGGTGTACCTTTAACTACTCCAGTTCTAATTTTTTCATAATTTCCGTTTACTTCTCTAATATTTTTATTCAAGTATTTAGACAAACTTCGAATTTCTTTCCATATTAATAAATTGGCCTGAGTTTTTTTGGGTGTTGAATCAATCAGTTTATCTAATTTATCAAAGTAATCAGGATTAGTGACCATAATTATTCCAGCATCGTAAACTGATATATCTGATGGTGAAAGTAGATGATTTAAATATTTTTTCCATTCAAAATAAGGCCATTTTTTGGCCAAATCACCAAGAGTCATTGGATTGTAAGCTAAATATTGATCACGATAGTCTTCATCTGGTCGAGTTAAACGTGCTAATTCTATTTCGAACTTAAGGGCTTCTTTAAGTTCTTTTTCAGCATATTCTTGCTCAGCTCCTAATGCAATAGACATGTTGACCATATAATTAAAATAATTTATAACAGATTCATCTTCTAGACCTTTTACTAAATCCTTCCGAGCCAGTCCTGCATAATAATCCCACAAACCGATGACTCGTCGTCTGTTATTTTTAATATCAACCGTTTTATAAAATTCAAAAAAACCAGTTAACCAAAATTCATTTTTCGATATCTGAGCAATATTTTCTTTCCAATTAAATAAAGTCTCGTTCCATTCATTGTCTTTTTTCAGAACTGGCCAGCCACCAAGTTGCTCCAGATAATCAAAGAGTGGTTTTACACCTTGCTCCTCAATTGCATCTGTATCCATGCATATTTTGTACATATGTTTTGCTAACTTGAAGATTTTAGGGTCATCTAGTTGACTGGGTCTTGAGATAATTGTGTTTAGTTTTTTTATAACTATGTCCTTTAATGGAGTTGTTATACTAACCCTATCCTTATCATCAGGTATCAACGTTGAATCAACAAAGCCTCCACAAACATAATTATAAAAATCATCACAATAATCAGCACTATCATTCATTTTTGCTTTTATGCGTCTTGCTATTTTCAAGTAAAAAGAAAAATAATTAAACATCAATTGATTAATCAACTTCAGTCGATCGTGTTATCGAAAACTTATTTTACGTTTTATTTAATTTAACATTACCTATTTCCATGCAGGCAGGACTTGAACAAAAATTTTCATTATCATCATCTTTACTTTTATGAGCACACGGTGATAAAATACGTAAAAGCATTTTTGTCGAAGTTATAGTCTCGTTTCTAACAGCAGCAGATTCTCCATACTTGACAGAGCTTAACTGAAAAATAATTTAATCATTAGAATCAAAATTACATTATATAAATTGATTATCATCATTTACAAAAAAAATAATATAATCACATGCAAATAATAATTACAAAATTAAATATGTTAAATGTTTTACTTGCCTCAAAAAGTAAAATTATTACAAAAATAATTTTCTTCATATTATTTTATTTTTTCTTGTCACTTGAGTTTGTTTTTTACTGAAATAGTAAGTGATGAGTTTTTAAAATAGACTTTGCTTTATATATGCACACTTTTAACAATATATCAATAATAATATAATATTAAAATAAAATATAATAAATTTTTCTAAAAGAATTTTTGATAAATCACGAAGTTGATTTCAACGTTCTAGTCATGACGATTATAATATTTCATTATCTCAAAACAAAAAAAAAATACACAGTCCGTGTTAATGTTGAGTTATAAAATTCAACTTGATAAAAATTTTCAGAACAATTTTTTAAATTTATTATTATTGAATAGTAAAACAATTCAGTGGTTGATTTTTTAAATTTAATTCTCAACAAACACTTCAATTATTATGTCAATTATGTGCTTATTATTTTGATAATTATTTGAATAATTATATAAAGCTTTTTCCAAAATATAATTTAGAAGATGATGAAATTTAGGGCTTCACCCAAGACCAAGACAAGACAGATGTATTTAAAAGCAAGACAAGACCAAGACAAGATATCCCTTGTTAGGCCAAGACTACACAAGACTCTTGTCAGTCTTGTGTCATTTGTTTATAGTTAAATAAAAAATAAAAATATTAAAAATCTACGAAAGTAATTACTTTTGATAAAATAATTCTCCTTTCTTTTTTTTTTTTTTGTCTTTTATAAAGATAAACACAACTTCAATCTTTTTACGTTTGAAGAAAAAAAATTATATATGTTTTATCAAAAAAAACTTGAATACAGTTTGAAATTTTTCATTGTTCAATTCTTTTGCACGTTTAAGTGATTAATCGTTGTTACCTCGAGATATCAAAGTGGGAATATTTGAATTAAAAATACATCGCTCTATTGTTGTTTTTATTTGTCAGTATAATTAAAAATGCACAAATTTAATTATTATTTTTATTAACATTTAGGTGATATTGAATTTCATACAACATTTAATTTAAATAATTAATTCTTGGTTTTGTTAGTATTTTATTGATAATTAACTTTCCGTTGATTTACAAAATTACCAAATGGTGCATTTTTTTTTTGGATTCATTTTGGAGCCTATGGGACATCCAAAGTCTGTTGAAAATTCTTCTGAATTTGATAGAGGTCCATTAACTCGAAATTCTGCTGGACTATGAGGGTCTGTTGTTAATCTAAGCTTTTGAGTTTCAAGACGAGTTTTAGAACACCATATGTTGGCATAAGATATCCAAAACATTTGTCTAGGATTAAAATTAAACCCAGGCAATTTTTTTTCCAATTTGTTATTATTTGACCAGTCCTTGTAAGCCAAATAGACAGCTTTTATTCCTCCATTATCTGCAATATTTTCTCCTTGTGTGTTGATTCCATTTACCTACAAAATTGTAAAAGGAACAGAGCATTAATAATCAAACATAAAAATGCAATAAATAAATATTAATATAAAAAATATATAATTACATTCATATTAATTTCTTTGACAGTATAATTTTCATATTGATCAATAATACATTGAGCTTTTTTCTTATACTGTTCATTTGTTGAATTTGACCACCAATTCAACACATTTCCATTAGCATCGTATTGTTTTCCTTGATCATCAAAAGCATGCATTATTTCATGTCCAACAATCGATCCAATTGCACCATGATTCATGTATTTTGGAAGTGCATTATTAAAATATTCACCTTGAAGAATTCCAGCAGGAAATTCTGAGAATAACAATGAGGTTAGACTGAATTCAAATTTAAAAAATAAAAAAAAAATTATAAAACTTACTGATTGAATTTGCCCGAGCATTGTAAAATGCATTAATCGTACTTGATGCAGATGCAAAACTATCCCACATATTTGGAACATATTTTTCTCTCAATTGACTCCATCCAATTATACTGTTAAAAGAATTCAAATTTAAGGAGCTTTCTAAATAACTATCGCCAATATTTTCAAAATCTTCATAGTCTTCATAATAATCATTAATTATTGTATTATTTAAAAGTTCATCAGGATAAGCAACAAATTGATTTATTTTTTCAGCTTTATTTATGGCATTTAATCTTGTTTCTTCATCCATCCAACTGGTACTTTTTAGCAATTTTATAAATTGATTGTGTATATTTTTTACCATAATTGCAACATTATCTTTGGATTCTTTTTTAAAATATTCACGAACATATAATGCATTTGTGGCAATCGAAAAATCGGAAGAAACTGTAGCAGTACATGTTATCCATCTTGGTGTATCTTTTATTTTTCCAGTTTTAATTTTTCCATAATTTCCATTTACTTTTCGAATGTTTCCATTTAAGTATCCAGACAAACCTCGAATCTCTTTCCATATTATTAAATTGGCTTGAACTTTTTTGGGTGTTGAATCTATCAATTTATCTAATTTATCAAAGTATCCAGGATTAGTGACAATAATTATTTCGTCATCGTTAACTGATATATTTGATGGTGAAAGTTTGTGATTCAAATATTTTTTCCATTCAAAATAAGGCCATTTTTTGGCCAAATCACCAAGAGTCATTGGGTTGTTAGCTAAATTTTGATCACGATAGTCTTCATCTGGACGAGTTAAATTTGTTAATTTTATTTCAAACTCAAGGGCTTCTTTAAGTTCTTTTTCAGCATGTTCTTGCTCAGCTCCCAATGCAACAGACATGTTGATCATATAATTAAAATAATTTATAACAGATTCATGTTCCAAGCCTTTTACTAAATTCTTTCGAGCCACTCCTGGATTCCAATCACCCAAACCGATGACAACTCGTGTGTTGTTTTTAGTATCAAGCTTTTTGAAAAAACCAAAAAAACTAGTTAACCAAAAGTTATTTTTCGATATCTGAGCAATATTTTTTTTCCAGTTAAATAAAGTCTCATTCCATTCATTGTCTTTTTTGAGAACAGGCCAGCCTCCAATTTGCTCCACAATATCAAAGAGTGGTTTTACACCTTGCTCCTCAATTGCATCTGTATCCATGCATATTTTGTACATATGTTTTGCTAACTTGAAGATTTTAAGCTCATCTGGTTGATTGGGTCTCGAGATAATTTTGTTTAGTTGTTTTATAATTATGTTATTCAATGGAGTATCTATACCAACCATATTCGTGTAATCCGGTATTAACGTTGAATTAACAAAGCCTCCACAAACATAATTATAAAAATCATCACAATAATCAGCACTGTCATTCATCTTTGATTTTATGTTTCTAGCTGTGTTTTTAAGTAAAAAAAAAAACAATTAATCATCTATCAAGTTGATTGTAAAATTCATTTTACATTTTAATCAATTTAACAATACCTATTTCCATGCAGGCAGGTGTTGAACAAAAATTTTCATTATAATCATCTATACTTCTTTGAGCAAATGGTGATAAAATATGTGACATCGTTTCTGTCTCAATTTTAGCCTTATTTTTAACAGCAGCAGTGTCTCCATACTTGACAGAGTTTAGCTGAAAACAAATTTAATATTTAAAATCAAAATTACATTATATAAATTTTTTATTATCATTTAAAAAAAAATTATACAATCACATGTGAATAATAATTATAAAATAAAATATGTTTAATATTTTACTTGCCTCAAAGAGTAAAATTATTACAATAATAATTTTCTTCATTATTTTATTTTTTCTTGTCACTTGAGTTTGATTTTTACTTAAATAATAACTGATGAATTTTTAAAATTTACTGCGCTTTATATACGCACGCTTTTAAAAATATTTTAATATTAATATAACGTTGATATAAAGTATAATAAATTTTTCTAAAAAAATTATTTTGATAAATCACGAACTTGATTTCAACTGTCCAGTCATGACGATTACAAATTTTTACTATCTCAAAACAAAAAAAAATATACAGTCCGTATGAATGTTGACTTATAAAGATCAACTGATAAAAAATTGTTTGAATTTATTATTATTAAGTAGTAAAACAATTCAGTGGTCAATTTTTTTAAATTTAATTTTTAATAAACACTTTGATTGTTATTTTAATTACGTGCTTATTATTTTGATAATTATTTGAATTATTATAAAGCTATTTTCAAAGTATAATTCAAAAAACGATGAAATTTCATCTAACAGAAAAGAAGAATTTAGAAGTTGTCTATTTGGAATACAGTGGTCGACTGATCTTTCATCGTGTTAAAAGGACTTTTTCACAATCTTCACCGAGAGTCTAGTCACAGTAATACAAACACATTATTCCTAGTATATTTACCTACGTCACATCCTCAGTATTGTCTTGACGGAAAACATCAGAAAATGCGTTTTCCAAAGGCCCAGGGATTTAGGCTGTTCGCCCTATGAATTATTATTTTTCGATGTAACAGTCATAGCCTGAGATAATCCCTGAGTCACTCCTTCATGCGGTGAAAAGTAATTTTCTTACTGTTTTTTTTTGTCATTTATGAAGATAAACACAAAGATAAAGTTCCTTTTTTTTTACATTTAAAGAAAAAAAATTAAATATCTTTTATCAACAAAAAAAATAAATTCACTTTTAAATTTTTCATTGTTTAATTTTTTTTCACGTTTAAATGATTAATCATTATCATGTTGAGATAAAAAAGTATAAGAAATAATTAAATTGAAAATACATCGCTCTATTGTTTTTTTTATATTTTAGTATAATATTAAAAAATTATTTATTTAATATTTAAATCAATCTATTAAAAGTGCTCAGAGTTGATTATTATTTTATTAACATTTAAGTGGTATTATAATATTTCATTCCAGTAATTGATTCTTGGTTCTATTAATATTTAAGTGATAATTAGATTTACGTTGATTTACAAAATTACCAAATGGTGCATTTTTTTTCTGGATTCATTTTGGAGCCTATGGGACATCCAAAGTCTGTTGAAAATTCTTCTATATTTGAAAGAGGTCCATTGACTCGAAATTCTGATGGACTATGATTATCATATGTTAACCTAAGCTTTTGACTTTCAAGACGACTTTTAGAACACCATGTGTTGGCATAAGAAATCCAAAACATTTGTCTAGAATTAAAACTAAACCCAGGCAATTTTTTTTCCAATTCGTTATTATTGGACCAATCATTGTATGCCAAATAGACAGCTTTTACCCCTCCATTATCTGCAATATTTTCTCCTTGTGTGTTGATTCCATTTATCTAAAAAATTATAAAATAAAAAAAACATTAATAAACAAATAAAAATGCAATATACAAATATAAAAAATATAATTACATTCATATTGATTTCTTTGACAGTAAAATTTCCATATTGATCAATAATACATTGAGCTTTTTTTTTATACTGTTCATTTGTTGAATTTGACCACCAATTTAACACATTTCCATCGGCATCATATTGTTTTCCTTGATCATCAAAAGCATGCATTATTTCATGTCCAACAACTCCTCCAATTGCACCATAATTCATGTATTTTGGAAGTGCATTATTAAAAAATTCACCTTGAAGAATTCCAGCAGGAAGCACTGAGAATAATAATGAGTTTTAATTGAATTTAAATTGTAAAAAATAAAAAAATTCAAAAATAATTTATAAAACTTACTTATTGAATTTTCAGGTGGACTGTAAAATGCATTTACCATACTTGATATAGCTGCAAAACTATCCCAACTTGGAACATATTTTTCTCTGAATTCACTCCATCCAATTTTATTTCCAAAAAAACCCAAATTCAAGGAGCTTTCTACATAACTATCACCAATCATTTCAAAGCTTTCAAAGGCTTTATGATAATCATTAATTATTGAATTATTTAAAAGTTCATCCGGATAAGCAACAAATTGATTTATTTTTTCAGCTTTATTTATGGCATTTAATCTTGTTTCTTCGTCAAGCCAACTGGTACTATTTAGCAATTTTATGAATTGATTGTGGATATTTTTTACCATAACTGCAACATTATCTTTGGATTCTTTTCTAAAATATTCTCGAACATATAATGCATTTGTGGCTATTGAAAAAGTAGAAGAAACAGTATCAGTGCATTTCATCCATCTTGGTGTACCTTTGATTATTCCAGTTCTAATTTTTGCATAATTTCTATTTACTTTTCGGATATTTTCATTCAAGAATCCAGACAAACTTCGAATCTCTTGCCATATTAATAAATTGGCTTGAACTTTTTTGGGTGTTGAATCAATCAATTTATCTAATTTATCAAAGTATCCAGGATTAGTGACAATAATTATTTCGTCATCGTTAACTGATATATTTGATAGTGAAAGTTCGTAATTAAAATATTTTTTCCATTCAAAGTAAGGCCATTTTTTGGCCAAATCACCAAGAGTCATTGGATTGTAAGCTAAAGTTTGATTACGATAGTCTTCATCTGGTCGAGTTAAATTTGTTAACTTTATTTCAAACTCAAGGGCTTCCTTAAGTTCTTTTTCAGCATGTTCTTGCTCAGCTCCTAATACAATGGACATGTTGACCATATAATTCAAATAATTTATAACAGATTCATCTTCTAGACCTTTTACTAAATCCTTCCGAGCCAATCCTGCATTATAATCACTCAAACCAATGACTCGTCGTGTGTTATTTTTAATATCAATCGTTTGATAAAATCCAAAGAAACCACTTACCCAAAATTTATTTTTCAATATCTGAGCAATATTTTCTTTCCAATTAAATAAACTCTCGTTCCATTCATTGTCTTTTTTGAGCACAGGCCAGCCACCAAGTTGCTCCACATAATCAAAGAGTGGTTTTACACCTTGCTCCTCAATTGCATCTGTATCCATGCATATTTTGTACAAATGTTTTGCTAACTTGAAGATTTTAGGGTCATCTGGTTGACTGGGTCTTGAGATAATTGTGTTTAGTTGTTTTAAAACTATGTCATTCAATGGAGTAACTATACTAACACTGTTCTTGTCATCAGGTATGAACGTTGAATTAACAAAGCCTCCACAAACATAATTATAAAAATCATCACAATAATCAGCACTATCATTCATTTTTGCTTTTATGCTTCTAGCTACGTTTTCAAGTAAAAAAAAAACAATTAATCATCTATCAAGTTGATTGTAAAATTAATTTTACATTTTATTCAATTTAACAATACCTATTTCCATGCAGGCAGGTGTTGAACAAAAATTTTCATTATAATCATCTATACTTTTTTGAGCATACGGTGATAAAATATGTGACATCGTTTCTGTCTCAATTTTAGCCTTGTTTTTAACAGCAGCAGAGTCTCCATACTTGACAGAGTTTAGCTGAAAAATAATTTAATAATTAAAATCAATATTACATTATATAAATTGATTATTATCATTAAAAAAAAATAATATAATCACATGTAAATAATAATTATAACATAAAATATGCTGAATATTTTACTTGCCTCAAAGAGTAAAATTATTACAAAAATAATTTTTTTCATTATTTTATTTTTTCTTGTCACTTTTACGAGTTTGTTTTTCACTAAAATAATTACTGATGGATTTTTTATGCTTTATATATGCACGCTTTTAACTATACTTAAAAATAAAATAAAACAAATTTGTTGAAAGAATTTTCAATAAATCACGAACATTATTTTAACGTTCTAGTCATGACGATTATAATATTTCACTATCTCAAAAAAAAAAAAATATACAGTCGTTTAATGTTGAGTTATAAAATTCAACTTGATAAAAATTTACAAAATAATTTTTTTTATTTATTATTATTGAATAGGAAAACAATTCAGTGGTCAATTCTTCTAAATTTATTTTTTAACAAACACTTTACTTGTTATTTTAATTACGTGCTTATTATTTTGATAATTATTTGAAAAATTATATAAACCTTTTTTAAAATATAATTTAAAAAATGATGAAATTTTATATAACAAAAAAGAAGAATTTAGAAGTTGTCTATTTGGAATACAGTGGTCGACTGATCTTTTATCGTGTTAATGGGACTTCTTTACGATCTTCACCGAGAGTCTAGTCCCAGTAATACGAACACATTATTCCAGGTATATTCACCTACGTCACATCCTCAGTATTGTCTTGAGAGAAAACATCAGAAAATGCGTTTTCCAAAGGCCCAAGGATTTAGGCAGTTCGCCCTATGAATTATTATTTTTCGATAGTCAAAGCCTGAGATAATCCCTGAGTTACTCCTTCATGCGGCGAAAAATAATTCTCCTTTTGTCTTTTATAAAGACAAATTTCCTTTTTTTTTTTTTTACATTTAAAGAAAAAAAATTAAATATGTTTTATCAAGAAATTAAGAAAACCTTGAATACAATTTTTCCTTGTTTAATTTCTTTGCACGTTTAAATGATTAATCATTATCACTTTGAGATATAAAAATGAATTTTTATTAAAATGTCATACACTGTGCGGAATTATAGTTAACATAAATTTTTCATTTATATTTTAATACTATAATTATATATTATTTATAAAAAAAAAAAAGATTAAAAAATTTAAAACAAACGAATTTTTAAAATTACAAAATTAAAAAAATATTAATACAGTGGAATTGTTAATACATTGTTGCTAAAATTACAATACTAATTTTATCTATAAAAATATTATCCCTAAAATTATTATAAATAATTATCACTTATATATTATTTAAGCTAATTGAATATTATTATTTTTCCATCAATAATTAATATCAATTTATTGTGTTTGAGCTAAAATTTAATATCAGTGGTAAGGCATTTATTATTTCTAATTTCCATTAACTTGATTTAATTGTTAAAAATTTATTTAAGTAAATAATTGTGGCTTTAAATAAAAAGCAAATAAATAAATAAATAAATGTATTATTTTTTGATATTGAGATTCTAAAAATCAAATTTTCATTGATATATAATAGTATTTTTTTTATTGTGCTATCAATTTGATATTTTTTTATGTTTGTAAATTTGAGTATTGCTTGTCCATTTCTATCAACATGCTATATAGTCGTGTTCTCAATTCTCGTGATACTGGAGCACGAGGTAAATGTACTGTATCACCATGTGGATTAGCACACTGTCGCAAAAGTACAGCTAATGCTCCAGTTGTTCTTCTTGACATTAACAAACCTGGAATTATTATTGTGCCTGATAATGTCCATCCTAAAAAAATTTTTTCACACACAATCTGTAAAAATATAAATTACATAAATATTTTCTTTTCAATTAACATATTATTCTTGTAATTAAAATGGAAAATTAATTGAAATATTAATTATTAAATAATAATTAAAAATTAAAATTAAAATTAAAAATTAAAAACAAAAATAGAATGAATATTAATAGAATTTAATTAATATTCTTTATAATTAAATATATAATTTAATTGTTAAAAAAAATTTACATTATTAATTGTTATAAATACCTGAAGATTATCATTCATAACTGGTGATTCACATCTTTTATTAACTGAACAAACTGAACGACAGTCAAAATAATCACAATCTTCATGTTTATCACAATCTTTATTATCAGATAAAATACGACTAATAATACTTTCAGGAAATACTGAATCAAGATCTAAAAATTTAAGTTTTGTATCATCACCAATTGGTGTACCAAAATGATTTATTTTAACATCACATAAATAAAATTTTTCAATTTTATTATTTTCAATTTCATCAATATAATTTATTATTTTAATTGCAAGTTTTAATCTTTTTGACCATTCATTAATGTCATCTGATAATGCTAATAATGTTGTTGGATTTTCAATTGGATAAACATATTCAACAGCATAAAATGTACCACATGTACCAATAAAATGTGGAAATAAATCATAGCTTTCATATACAATTGATATGAGATATTCATTTTCTTGTAAAAGTAACCAAACATTTTCCATTTCAAATTCACGTTGTTTTATATCTGTCTCATAATGACCCATACGAAGATGACTTAGACGTTCTAACAGTCTTTTACTAGCTGTTATATTTAATTTACTTAGAACCAAGTCACTTATCATTGCTTCAAATTCATCTTCTGTTGGATAATGTTTTACTTTATCCATGTCAATCCAGTGCAATGCTTCATATTGCTCAGAAACTGGTTTTATTCTAGCAAACAATTTATTTATCAATTTAATTATTTGAATTATTGAATTATTTTATACATACCTAAATGCTTTAAAGACTATTCTTGTTGTTTCCCAATTTGCTGAAAATACTGTTTCTTTTCCAGAATGAAGACTTTCACAAACTAATGAATTAATTGTGTGATCTGAACACAAAGGTTTACAAAGTACTCCCATGGCAAATCCATCTTCATGACTGCTACACTGTAATTTTAATATATAATAATTAAAATGCTAAATGACAATGCAAACTTGTAAATCTTGTCATTTATTTTTTATTTTTATATATATTTTTCTTGATATTTTTTTATATCTTTTTTTACTATTTTATTTATTTTTACCAACTATTTATACAATCATTTATTCATAGAATATAAATTTCCAAGAATTAAAATTTAAATAATTTTTTAAATATATTTTTAACATTAATTTTTGGCAAATTTTAATTTCATGTAAAATTGCAAAAAAAATTTGACATTTAAATTACTGTTTGAATTATTAATTTAAAAAATTAAATAGACCAAATAAATGTTGAAAATAAAAAATAAAAATTTCATTGAATATATTTTAAAAAAATATTTTTCAACAATAGGGTTGTATTTTTTTTTTCGCCCTCTATAGTATTATGTAACAACTCATATTTTAAAACCGGTTTTTTTTTTTTTTTTTTTTTTGCTGTACCCCCAGTTTGTTTACGGAAATGGATTAGCCCAGTTTTTATTCCAAGAAAAATAATCCCTTTAAATTTTACTGACCTACTTATTTGTTTGTCAACAAATAAAATATTTGCCATTTAAATACTCATATTTTCATTTAGAAAAATTAATAAGCACAACAACATATACATGTTCTAGCAATAAAACATTTATTGTTTTATTTTTTTCATTAAAGATTATTGTTGTCAATTAATTACCTAAATTTTAATTAGCAACTTTTTGTTATTTTTATTTTTATTTTTTTTGATACGTCTGTGAGTCATAAAAATATTAGAAACAAAAAATAAACACAGTATTAAAGACGTCCAGGTGAAAAAATTTAAAAATAATAAAAAAAAAAAAAAAAGATATATTCAACAAAGAAAAGAGCCTCATAAAAATGTTTAAGGTCTTGGTCAAATAGACGAGAGATCTGATTGTTTACTGTGTCTGAATGAACACTCGCA
>MKYW01000025.1:976203-1030077 GCA_015776835.1 Aphidius ervi | reverse complement strand
TACGTAATACAATATTGATATTTTTTTTTTAATTAATAATTATTTAAGTATTTTAAAAAATAAATGTAAAATATTTTTTTTTCCATTTACAGACACAACAAATATATTCCCATCGTTTTAAATTGTTTATGATTATTTTTTTTTTTTTTAGACATTAATTATTATGAATGTGATGTTAATTGATTCATCAATTAGATATGTGATTCAGAATATAATATTAACCATTGACAAGAGTTGTAAATAATAAAACCATTTGAAATAAAAAATATAAATAAAAATTATTTATTATATTTTTCTTCAATTACGGTTCAATCAATCATATATTAAATATAATAAATAAATATATTTTTTTTAAATTATTGTTATATGAATTACAATCACGCAATGAGAAAATATATATAATTTTTTTACTACTCATTTGTAAATTACCCTTTGATCATAATTTTTAAAAACTCTATGGAAAATTCCATCGCATTACACGAAAAGTTCAATGATTTCGTTTTTTTTATTTCGAAATGAAAATAGATAAATACTCGATAAAAAAAAAATCATTTAATATAATAATAACAAAAACAAAATATTCTTTAATTTATATTTACTCATTGAGCAATATTTAGAGAATTATTTTTGATTTTTTTTTAAATTTTATAATTAGATTACAAAGCTGAGGAAAAATAAAATATTTTCATTCAAAAAAAAAGAAAATTGAAGTAGCTTGAAAAGGTTGAATAACTCAAAGTATTATTATTATTTGCTTTGATTTATTTTGATTATTATAAATATATTATTTATTTTATATAATTTATTTTTTATTTTGAACGAGTTATTTGTATTTTGAGATATTGTGTCTGGCAGACTTCCATTCTGTTCTATTTTTTTTTTTGCTGTTTCGTTTCAGGAATGAGACAGGTTCGATATATAGATTATTCTTCACCTCGTGAAAATAATAATAATATACATCTCTTGGCCCATTCGACTTTTCTTTCAATGTCGTCATCATCATCATCATCATCATCATCTTCCTCGTCATCATCGTCGTGGTCGTCGTCGTCGTCGTTTCCATCAACGATCTTACTTGTTTATTTATTTTTTTTTTCATTTATTCAATTCTATTTTAGTCACACAACGCTTAAAATTTCCATACAAAATACACTGTGATTTAAAATGTCTTTAATACAACTTTAAATAATATTTTTTGTTTAAAAATAATTAAAATATTCAAATGAAATATCATTGTTGATAAAATTAAGACAAATTGTATATATATTTTTTTGATTAAAGATAATATTTAATCTTGTATCAGGTAAAAACAAGTTGTTATTTTAAAAATATTTTTATCAGTTATTAATATTTTTATTTCAAGTGATTCATTTAACCGGTTAATATATTTCTTTTATTTAAAATATCTTTTTTATTAACTCTCGTTTGACAAGTTTGAATCTGTTAATTACAGAAATGACTTCCTGGATTATTGGCAAAGGAAGATACCTGGAATTTAACTATAAATTTCTAGAATATGGACACAGTAAATTTATCAATAAAAACAAAAATATTTATAAATAAAATTACAGTTTATTTCGTCTGGCAGCAATGAGAAATGAAAAAAAAAAAATTGTTGTTTTTGGCTTGAGGATAAAATTAAAAATAAATGAGTAAAATTTTTTAGTAAATAATTGATTAAATATTTATAATTTAATATTTTAATTTTTTTTAAATAAAATTATAACTGTTTTTTTAAATTATTTATAAAATTGAATTTAAAAACAAAACCATTCACTGTGTGCTTTTTTTTTTTTTGATAATTATTTCATGTTTTTGTGGCAGTTAATAATTTCTATATATAATTTTTATTTATATATACGATAATTTATCTTTGGGGAGTTTGATTCGTAAATTAAAAATGGCTGTGATATATTAAATGACGTTACATATGACTCTTAACAAAAGCCGCAGTTTATTTTCAATCGTAACTCTGAAAACACTCAAAGTATATTTACTCTTGTTAAATTATAAACAAAATATTTATCTGGAAAAAAATTTTCCTTATTATATCAGCTGTTTGTCTTATATTCAAAAGAAATAAAAAAAATTTACTCCAAAATATGTGACTAATTAATTATCTATAAATTTTTCAAATAAAAAAAAATAGTGAATGTGTAAAAAAGAATTTTTTTAAATTAAATATTTTCAATAATTATATTACATTAAATGATAATTGATAATTAAAAAAATGTAAGATAAATTTACATGTTTTTTTTTTCAACTTTATTAAATATTTATTTAAAATATTTTTAATTTATCAAAAAGTTATTTTAATTGTATACTACAAATGTGATTAAAAAATGTTTTTTTTTTTTTATTTACTAATCAAGTGTAATTGTGTATTGTGGAATAAAATAAATGATGATACATTAATTAATAAAAATATAAATGTGATAACCTTATGGTAAAAAATATACAAAATAAATAAATAAATTGAAGAAATGATTAGACCCTGACCGAGGTCTTTCAGAAGGTCAAGATCATCACATAAAATTGTCCTTAACATATAGACATTAAATTTATTTAAATAAATATTATTAACAATATTTATTAACAGCATTTTTTTATTGTTTAAATAATATTCATGTCAATGTTTAGTGTCTAGACTATTTTTATATCATGTCAATGACCTTGGTGTATTTTTTTTATTTTTTTTAAATAGTTTAAATACAAAAATTTATGATTACAATTTAAAATAAATAATATACCTAGCAGTTATTATGATACCAATGATGATTGTCAATTGAAAAAATTACAAGTCATTATATTTATTAATATTTATTAATATTTATTATCTCTTTCAAAAATTAGGGTCGTCAACTGTCAAAAATTCATTTTAAAAATTCGATTGATTTTTATTTATTTTTGTCTATTCAATTTAGCAATATATTTTGCAAAAATTTTTTTTTTTTTNAATTAAAAAAAATTAATAATGATTATTAGCTTGTTTTTATAAAAAAAAAAAAAAAAATTTCTTAATAATCTTTAAATAACTTGTAAACAAATAGCAAAGTTCAAGTAAACAATATAATTCAGGTCAATTTTAACGAAAAGATAATTTTGTTTTTTTTTTTTTTATAAATAAAATTATTTTCTTTATGATAATAATCATTAGAATAAATTAAATAAATATTTTTTTAAATCAACAGGTAGATGACAAGGATAAATTATCACGTGAACCAAGATCAAATAATAAAATGAGTTCAACAGAACAGCCTGGTGGTAATGAAACAAATGGAGCAAGTACATCATCATGTGGAATTGTAACATCATTATTTCCAAGTAGTTGTCGTGGACGTGCTGAAGCATTTGCACGTCGTTTACACAGACGATTAACAAATCTTGGTGATATTGAAGGACCAACAATACCAGGTGATTCAAAGTTAAATGAAAAAACATGGTTAAAAAAAAATCAAATATCATTAAAGACAAATAATTTACAACAAGCTTTACAATGTCAACCAAAAAATACTATTTATACAAATGATAAACATGAAAATTCAATTATTAAAATAAATAATAAACAAAGCAATGATGATAGTCCACAATCAGATAATAATTATTTAACACCATTTGATGCAACGACACCAGATGAAAATAATACTGATGTTTATTATGATATTGAATTATCAGATAATGATAAAACACATACTGATGATTATTTTGATCCTGTATTAACATCTGAAAGTGAATTTACAAGTGTTAATGGTAATCATGATAATAATGAAGATGATACTGATGAATCAATTGATAATAAAATTCCAAATGAATCATCAGATACATCTGAAAGTTTAACAAATGGTTATAATAATAAATTGCCTTGTTGTTCAGATGAAAGTTCAAATGATATTAAAAGTTCATTAGATACAACATCACAAAGTCATGATAGTTTATGGAGTACATTTGATGATAATACAGTATCATTACAAGATGACAATGTATTACCAAATGATGAAATAAATAATAATGAATTAAAAAAACAAACAATTTTACCAAAATCATATTCTGATTCTGTATTATTGCCAGGTAGTTCTGGTGTATTTAATGTTGAAATAGCTAATCCAATTGAAGATAAAAATAATTTTAAACATCAAAATGGTGATTTATTAATTGACAATCCATTGAGAGTAGATGAAACAATAATTAAAGAAAATAAAAAACATACAGATGAAATATTAAAAGCTGAAAGTGAACCTAGTCTTCATGTTGATGATGTTACAAGACTTTTACATAAATTATCATGTTCACCAAGTGGAAGTTTTGATGATAATAATGGTGATGATGATGATGGTGGTGGTGGTAGTGGAGATGATCTTGATGATGCAGATAAAGAAGATGAAGAAGAAGAAGAAGAAGAAGATAAAAGACCAATGAAATTAAGAAGATGTTCAAGTTTAAAAACTGGTAAAACACCACCAGGTACACCAGGTACACCTGGTAGAAAAAAAATAGTTAGATTTGCTGATGTACTTGGTCTTGATTTAGCTGATGTTAGAACATTTCTTGATGAAATACCTAAAATACCAAATTCAGCATATTCTGATTTAGTTTATGATGATTTTTTTCAAAAAGATACAAGTCCAATTGTTTATGGTAGTAGTCCAATAAATAATACAAATAATATAACAAAATTAAATTTTAATAATACAATTAATAATAAAATATTAATGCCATTATTTCAAAATCCAAATTTACGTAAAAATTTTATTGATATTGTTAGAGATAATCAAGTTTGTTTAGAAAATATTATAATAAATGATCCAATAACATTTTGTATTGTTGGTAATGTTAGAGTTAGAAATCTTGATTTTCATAAATCAGTTTATATTAGATATACGCTAGATTGTTGGAAAAGTTATTCAGATCTTCAAGCACTTCATGTTGATGGTAGTTGTGATGGTTTTAGTGATAAATTTACATTTAAACTTTATTGTCATACATTGAAAGTTGAACAACGTTTGGAGCTTGCTGTTAGATTTCAATGCCAAGGAATTCAATATTGGGATAATAATTTTGGTGTTAATTATTGTTTTCAATGTTTATCAAGTACACAGTCATCTAATTATGTGCCAAGTGTTAATCGTGGTAATACAACACGTGATTACTCGCCAGCTTTTTATTAAAATTTAAAATATTATTTAATTTTATTGGTCATTTTTAATTATTTTCATGAGATTTTAAAATAATCAAAATTAAGATAAATATTTCAGTCGAATTAAGCTTTTTATTTTATGATAAATAATTCATTCGAATTTTTTTTTTTTTTTTTTTAAGGATATTTATAGATCCAAATTGGATCATGACTGCAAAATATATTTCACTATCTTTCATGTGACAAAAATAATAATATTTTTTTTTTTTTAATACTCTAGTCGATTCAACGATTAAAAATAAAATTAAAAATCATTAAGCTACTAGCTTGAATAATTTATAAAATTTTATAAATTAATTTTCTCTTTTTATCCAAAATTCTTTAATTTTTTAAAAAAGAAATTGAGAATTTTGGCTGTTAATTAATTGTAAAACGTGATGAATAATCATTTGACAATGTAAAATTATTTAAAAACAAACATTTTATTATTAAAAATAAATTGCAAAAATAATAAATTGTCTATTTGACAAGAATATAAATAAACAAAATGAACAAATTAACTGAAAACAAAATACTCATTGACAAAGTTGACAATATTATATCCTGACGAAACTCCTTGTGTTAAAAATAATCAACTTGTATAAAATATTTCTAATTAAGATAATAATTTAGCAAGAAAATTAGCCATCAGGATATCAACATATTGCCAAGTGAAAAAGTGTCTTCCCCATGCGATGATAATTTTACCTCGTTTCTACAACTCGAAACGACGTAAAATAAATAATAATAAACAAAAAAAAAAACATATTTAATAATAATAATAATATTTATAAAATAAAATAAAAATATGTACCTGATAACTCAGCAATATTTTTGTAAATCTTAAAATAATACTTCAAGTGAATAAAAAATGAAACACCAAATAAAAAAATACAACGAGCCGAAAGTGACGAAAATAATTAACCAAATATATAATTAAAAATAAGAAAAACTATAATTAAAATTAATGAATGAATGTGTTATATTTTACTTTGTACATAAAAAAATAATAAAATACATAATATTAACAATTAAAAAATTAAATTATTATAAATGAATCAAATATTTATTGAGAATTTTTTTATGCTTCTCAATTTAATAGATTTATTATAATAGATAATTTTATAATAATTAAAAAAAAACATATCGTTTTCTCACGTTCACTAAGAGGATAATTATAAAGATAAAAAGAAAAAAAAAAAATTAATAATAACGATAATGAAAGTGAAAAAAGTATATGGAAATTGTAAAAAATAGACAAATTGTTTTAAAGAGAAAATGAAATTACATGGTGTATACATAATAAACAATGAAATTAATTTGTAATTACATGTTGAATTAAGACAATAAATAATACATTTAAAAATAATTACAAAAAAAAAAAAAAATTGTATAATTTTTTCGTTGAGATTAATCATTTCAATGGTTAATTTAAATGCAAATTTTTTTTTTTTTTTATTCATTTCAGACAGTAAAAATTCGTCATCAATGAATTTTTTATTAAAATCGAGCCAAGAATTTTTTTTTTACATTTTAAATTCTTTTTTTGTACAATGAAATTGTTGCCAATATAATTATTTAAACTCGTGATATTTATTTTGGATTATTATTTAATTATTTGTCAATCAGAATGATGTGCTTAATTTTTTTTTTTTTTGTTTATTTATTTTTTAATTTTGCAATTGTCATTTAAATATTGTCAAAGTTCCACATGTACTTGATGATAAAAATATATCAAATCAATCACTAATATATATCACAAGTTTTTTTTTAAAATTTTATTATTTTTATAAATTATTTTCACTGTCTAAATTTGTCGGAAGTTTTAATGCACGAAATTGACGATGTAATCTTTGACGACAAAATTGATAAAATTCAATTTCACGAGTAAAATTTTTTCTAACCATTTCTTTAATTGCTTCACTAACTGGTGGTTTAAATGCATTTTTATTTATTCTTTTAAATGCATCCATTTCATCTGTAAATAATCATAAAATTATTAACAATTAAAACCATTCAAAAAAATAATCAATTATTGTTTTCTATTTACCCCAGTATAATTCTTTTGCACCTTCAAAAAATTGTGGAATATAATTTTCAAGTACTGTTAATGTTGCATTAACATCTTCAAGTACTCCAACAACAGCATAATGTTTTTCAACTGATAATTTTGCTCTTTCTAATGCTCCAACTGTATTAAATGGTCTAGAAAATTCAAAAAGAATTTTTATTTTTTACCTGATTAATTATCCAATCAGTCAATCAATTTATTTATAACTTACGTGCACTTTTCAGAGTGTCCACAAAAAAATAATGTTTGTCTTCGATGATCACCAATTCCTTCATGATATTCACCCTCAATATATCGGCATTCACGATCACCATTTAAAACGCAACTCTCAAAGTCTTTCTTGATTTATTTATTCATGTAACATAAATTTTTTTTTTGTCAATTTAAATAATATTTATGAGTAGGCTTAAATAAACACTTCAAAAATATATTTTCAAGATGTTCATATTAACAATTTATAAATTTAAAGACTTAAATTTATATTTAATTATTATAATTATTAAAATGAAAAATATTGTTTAACCCAACGTTGATTATTTATATTAAAAATATTTTCTAAACAATTTTTATGTTTACCTTTAGCCATTCAGGATCTGGAAGTGGTAAATCAGGAAATATTTGTTTTCTTTCAACATAGTACCAAGGTGCTCGAACATAATAATACCAAGATATAACTCGTTCAACTGGATCTCGTACGACATTCATGTAAATCGGTTGTGGCAGATTAAATCTAATTCAACAAAAATCAACAATTAAAATTAAAAAAAAATATACTACCTTAATTACTTATTGTATTTTTTATTTAATCCAATTAAAAACTATTTAAAAATTATTATTATTATTATTAAAATAATTTAATTAAATCGAAATTATTTCGAAAGTTTCAAAAAAAAAAGAAACTATTTTTTAAAAAATATGCATTATTCAAAATTAAAAAATAAAACAAGTTGAATTTTTTTTTGCTTATCAATAAAAGAA
The DNA here is from genome assembly GCA_015776835.1 of Aphidius ervi. NCBI lineage: Eukaryota > Metazoa > Arthropoda > Insecta > Hymenoptera > Braconidae > Aphidius > Aphidius ervi. The sequence goes on along the minus strand of MKYW01000025.1, from coordinate 1,021,855 downwards.
ATAGTTAATAATTTAAAAAAATCAAGTTAAATAAGCTACAATAAAAAATAACTACTTGAAAAAATTGTTTAAAGTATATAATTAAAATAAACTCACTCAGTAAAATTTGTAAAACAGACATGTTTGACATAGACTGAAGGCTCAGCATAACTGTTAACAAGTCTAACAAGTTGTCGCTTTAAAAATAAAAACATAAATAAATCATTAATAATAAAATTATGTATTTAAAAATATCACAAGTGAAGAAAGTGAAGAAGAGGAAGAAGAAGCAGAAGAAGAAAAAGAAGAAGAAGGAAGAATATTTTAATTATTTAAATTAATGATATACATATTTGTTGATCTTGACGAGGATATTAAATTTTTTTTTCTTTTTCATAATGATAATATTTATGTTTTACATAATGACAAAAATAGTATAGTATAAAATTAATAATAATTTTGTATTTTTAAATGTATATTTATTTTATATTTTTACCTGTTCATATGGCGCCAGTCTGATGGTCTCGACACGCTGTACTTGATCACGGTTAAAAGCAAAGTTATTTCTCATTGAAAGCCTTCGAAGTAGTTGCATAAAGGTCTGGGAACCAACCTTTGGTACACGATTGAAAAATAATACATGTTTATTGGCTCTTTTTGTGTTATTCAATGCATCCAAGTCCAGTGGATCCATTGTTTCATACTGAAAAATTAACAATTTAACAAATTATTTAAACGAAATCTTTATAAAACTAATTTAAATCATTTTTTTTATTGTATTTTAAATTTTTTATTGTTTAATTTATAATATATTATTTTTTAAAAAACTAGTTTAAAAAATATATTTAACGGTTATATATGAAATTATTATTGACAGGAGAAATGAATTTATTCGAGCGGTGTAACAATGAAAAACAACGGAATATATTTTTTGAATAATTGAATTTATGATTGTTGCATGGTAAAAATATAATAATAAATTCATTGAAGTAACTCGTGCATATTAATTTATGCTGATTTATTTATTATTATATTTTTTATGTGAAAAATCATTTCATTTATCCAACGAATCGACAGATGTAATTTTATTTTTTTGTGTTCATCGGATGAATCGAGGTCAAAATGTCTATTTAATTTCTCATAAAAAATGACTTTTCCATTTTCATTTTTTAATTTTTTATATTGTTTTATAATAATTACCCTTGAATTTCTATTTCACCTACATAATTTTATTTAAACTGTAATTTTAAATTTTTTAATTGGAAAATTTTTTTTTTCTTTTTTAATTTTAAAAGTTTGTATATTTTTTTGATACTATAGAATTATTTAAATAAAATTAATTATCTACTAATATATTTATTTGACATAAACATAATTTAATTATATAAAATTATTTTTATTAATAACAATTAATTTTTTATAAACAAATAAAGTCAAATTATATAAAAAAAAACTTTTTATACTCAATTATTTTTAAATAGTTGATTTATTTTTTTAAAAACTATTTATCTTAATAATTTATAAATAACAAATTCAATTATCTAATTAATAAATTAAATAATTTTTAAATATAAAATTTAGTCTTTTTGTTAAATAATAAATAAATAAACAAATAAAAAAAAACTTTTTTTATTAAAAAAAAAAAGTAATTTTCTTTTCCATCTACAATAATAATAATTCAAGTGTCTAAAATTATTTTTTTATTATTATTATTTAAACTTTATTATTGCAAAGTCAATGACACTGCAATTTTAATAAATAATTGGGACATTTTGACAGTTACAAGATGCATCAATGACATTACCAAGATTTTTTATTTTTCTAACTGTTAAAATTTCATCTGTTGTTGTTATTAATCATTCACATTGTTAATAATAATAATAATAATAATAATAATAATTATAATAATAACAATAAAAATAAATTTAAAAAAATAAAAAATATTAATTTTTTATTACCACATCTGTGCTCGTTCGTCGAAGTGCTCCAAAGGTCTGAAGGGATACAGCAGATTGTGCATCTTCTGTAACGTAAAATAAAAAAAAAAAAAAAAATAATATAAAAATTAATGATAATACTAGTAATAATAATAATAATAATAAAAAAACAAAATAGTTTATAGTCAGTTGAAGAAAATTTTGTAACAACCACAGATGTATAGAAAATTCCAAAGAACAATTTGGTAAAAATATTGTATATAACTTGTTTAACGTTAAATTTACAACAACCATTTTTTTATTATAACTATTATTATTATTTTATTTAAAACAAAACGATTTATTTTCACAACAAAAATTTCATATATATATATATAAATTTAACGAGTCTCATAATGCGTTACATGCGTCTCGAAGAAAAGAATCTCGAGGCAAAATCTTTAAAGACTTTAAAAGAGGAATTTCGATATCTGTATTATTTTTTTTTCTACATATTTTTTTTTCTACATATAAAAAAAATATAGTTACAAAACATGAGGATAACTATTTGTATACCAAAAGGAAGGTGATTGGACATTCACGCACATCTAGAGAAAGTGTACGTTCACTTTGCTACACAAAAAAAAATCAGTGATCTTAAAACTGACCCTCCCAATCACTTTGATTTTATTTTTTATTTGATAATTTTTTTTTATTATAATTATTATAGAAATACTGACATTTCCTGAATGTTTTTATTTTTTTTTCTTTATTTTTTAGACACAATATATATCAGCCAACAGACGACCCAGAACTTGGGAAAGCTTGATATTGTTTAATGCTCGATCTTCACGTCTAATTGCTTGGAACGTTTGATACAACATCCAGAACTTTCATCCTTTCTCAATAAATAAATAAAAATAAATAATATTATTTTACATATATACATTCAATATAATATATATATTTTTTTAACTAATATATTAAATATCAAATCAAGCAAAAATAATATCTTCCTGGATCACTTGTTACTTTATTTTATTTATATATTTATCTCATTGCAATTTACTGATTTTATTTAATTTATTATTACTTTTTTTTATAGCTTGTATTTCAACAAACTTACTGGTTATTAACCACACTGATTTTTTTTTTTTTTTAATTTATTTATAATAATAAAAATGGTTCCGGTTAATTTCTATCATCATTGTGGGAAATAACAGAAAAGATTATATTAACAGTTTATAAACAATTTTGTTCTTCATGATATAAAGTGTTTTGTCAGTGTTTATTTTTTTATTGTTTATAATATTATTATTGTTAATTTTTTTATTTATTTACTTGGCATTATATAATGGTCATTTTTTATTGTTTGTTTATTTATTTTTTTTACCGTTTTAATTTTAGTGTTAATACTGTTAATTTATTTGCTCAAATTTTAATTAAATAAATATTGTTTTTTGAGGTTTTAAAATAGCTGGAAAGATTTCTTTTGATTGTAATTTTTTTAAATGTTTAAAATGTATGTTTTTATGTTAATTAATATTTAATTTATAAAATAATTACAACGATTTTTTGTTTGTTGTTTATATTTCAAATTAAAATACATAAAAATTAAAGTAAATTATTATTGACAGTACTAACTTTTTTTTTTTGCTACTTTTTTTTTTACATTGTTTATGTTTATAAATAGCATTGTATTCTGTAACCTAAATTTTATGATTACTACTTTAAAAGATATATACACTCTACCTAAATATAATTAAAAAATTTATTTTTTCTTTACATTAATTGCACTACCTAAAAACCTAAATGAACAAAAAAATAAATAAAAAAAAACTGTACATGGAATATGTATTAAAAACCAAGAACAATATAATTTAAAAATTGATGATAATATTTACAATCTAATAATAATCATAGTAGGCAAATAAAAAACCATAAAAATTTGATAGTAAAAAGTGTATATATATATATGATTGCGTCCTTGACAAGAAAATTATTCTTCTGGGTCCTTCACAACTTCCGCAATGATTATCAAACAAATGTACTTTCAAAATGAAAATAAAAATGTTATTTTTTTGTAATTTAAAAAATATATTATACATGCAAATAGACAAACCGTTGTCCCATCAAAAAATAAATGCGTGTAACAAGCCAAGGCTTCATGTTGACACGCACAAACTTATTTTACTCACAACATTTTTCATCAAGCTCATCAGTATTTATCCCTATGTACTTTCTTCATTCCATTGCCACTCTAACTTAACAAACTATTTTTCTTATTTCTGACATGTACAAACGACACAATTCTCATTTTATTTTTTTTTTTTTTTACTTTTTCAGCTATCTGTTTATCTTTTTAATTTTTTTTTTTTTTTTTTTTGCGCATTCTCTTGTAAATATATAATTTATATTTTTTTAAAATTCTACTCTTTCACTTTACGAGTGATTTAGATGCTTTCAAGAATCACGGTAATTCCACACGTGGTAGGTAAACACCAGTTCACACCATAAATGGCTGAATGAAAGTCCAGTTAAATTCATTACAATTTTATATGAAAAAAAAATAAATAAATATAGAATAATGTCCCAGTGATTTAATTGATTTAATTTCTATTTACTGGTTCCGGTTTATATGTAAGTTATTTATCAATAATTTATGGAATTTATCATCATTGATTATTATTTATTTTTTTTTTTTTTGATTGAAGAAAAGTTAATGGTAATAATGAGTTAAATATTAATTAATATAATATTAGTGTTTAAAATTTATTATGGGTTTTTTTGTATTTTTTTTTTTTACGTGATTTTTTTTTTTAACTTGGTGAATCAGGCATTGAGGACAAATTTATTAACTCAGGTATACATCCTGTTAATGTTCTACATTTTATAATAAAACTTACATTGTAGTTATTTTTCTTGTTTGAAATGTTTTTTTTTGTTGTTTACTTTTAGAAAAAGAAAATAAAAAATTTTATGGAAATTCAAATAATTGGAGGTCTATGTTTATAAATAAATGTTTTTAATTGATTTTTTTTTTTGCAATAAATAAAATAAAATGCCAGCTTATTTTTATGATTAATTTTGATAATTAATATTGAAAAATAACAATACGAAAAAATCGACAAATAAAATAAAAAATTTAAATTATTCTATCTATTTACAGATAATTTTGTTTTTTAATTTTAATTATTAATTTTCAGTTGATAATTATTAAAATTATATACAATTAATAGCTGAGATTTTAATCAACAAAATGAAAAAAAAATCCTATGAAAAAGTTGATTTTTAAATGTAGGATCAATTTTTTAATTTATAATTTTTTCCATTTTTTTGTATCTTGTATTCCTACTATAAAAAGGAAAATGAGGCCTCTCTATGATGGGTTCTCGAAATGATTAATAATGATGTTTCATTTGTTTTTGTTTAATTAATTAATTTTTTTATTAATGTTGTTTACCAGTTGCTAAGTAAATGTTTTTTTTTTTGTTGCATTAATAAGTCAAAATTAATTAAGTCAATAAATTGGGTCGCGGGCTGAAAACAAATTATAAAAGGCCGATTATATAAAAATAATTACGGGAGGTGGTCGAGGGATAAATAAAGATGATGTTGGATTTTTTTTATAATTTTTTACGCGATCGGTCAGGGGTAGATTATGGTAGGTTTAGACTTGAACGCGGTTTTTCCGGGAATTTTCAAAGATATAATTTTTTTCTTATCGCATAAGGGCTGATTATATAACAATATTTACGGGAGGTGGTTCAGAAATAAATCAAGATAATGTAGGATTTTTTTTATAATTTTTTACGCGATTGGTCAGGTGTAGATTGGGGTGGTTTAGACTTGAACGCGGCTTTTCCGGGAATTTTCAAAGATATAATTTTTTTTTTATCAGATCAAGGGCCGATTATATAAAAATAGTTACGGGAGGTGGTTGAGGGATAAATAAAGATAATGTTAGATTTTTTTTATAATTTTCTACGCGATCGGTCAGGGGTAGATTGAGGTAGGTTTAGACTTGAACGCGGTTTTACTGGGAATTTTGGAATGAATAATTTTTTCTCTAACAACGATTAACGGCCGATTATATAAAAATAATTACGGAAGGTGGTTAAGGGATAAATAAAGATAATGATGAATTTTTTTCATAATTTTTTACGCGATCGGTAGGGGGTAGATTGGGGTAGGTTTAGATATAAACTCGTTTTTACTGTGAATTTTTAGGAAATAATTTTTTTTAAGTTAGATAAAGGACTGATTATGTAAAAATATTTACGGGAGGTGGTTGAATGATGAATGAAGATAATGTACAATTTTTGGAGGTGGTTCAGAAATAAATAAAGATAATGTAGGATTTTTTTTATAATTTTCTACGCGATCGGTCAGGGGTAGATTGGGGTAAATTCAGATATAAACTCGTTTTTACTCATTCTTTTTTGAGAACAAACTTTTTTTTGAGTTAAATAATGAGCCAATTATATGAAAATAAACACAGAAGAAGGTTCAGGGACAAATAAAGATAATGGGAAAAAAAATGACTTCTTAAAAAAATCCATAATATCAGCTTCTAGTATAGAAGAAATTTAAAAAAGGATAATTTATAAATTCGTTCCAGATTTATAAATAAATTTTATTGATGAATTTTTTTTGCAATAAGTTAATAAAAATGCCAGCTTATTTTTTTAATTAATTTTAATAATAAATTATCCTTGAAAAATAACAACATAAAATCTAACAATATTACTAACTGGTCTTTGTTTAATTTAAAAAAACCACTAATTTATATTTACAGTAATTTTATGATTGAATTACATAAAAATTATTTGATTTGTTTATTATTTTTTTCATTCAAGTAATTATTTTATAGTATACTTAATTAGATGCAACGCTGTGATAATTGATGTGAGTTCAGTGTTGGCTGTAAGGTAATGAAGAAATAGAATGAAAAAAAAAAGAAATAAATAATTACAAAAAAAAAGAGGAGTGTTGATTAAAGCGGTGGACTAGACAGGCAAATGACTTTGGTACTAATTAGCAATGTTCGTGATTACACAAGCAAATGAGAGAAAAAAAAATAATTTTACTTTTGGAGAATAATGTTACCGTTATAAATTCAGACAGTATGTTAACTGGATCTTGGATAGTCTCCATTATTTTATTTTTTTTTTATATATTTTTATTTTTTAACTTTCTTGGTTGACCATGAAACTCACGTATTTACTTGATCTTTTTTAAAGATCAAGGGTTATACCTTCAACAACTTGTTGAATTTAAAAATTTTTAAAATAATAATTATTCTTTTTATAAATATTTTTTTATTCATTTAATTGTCTATTCTTTGTTGTTATTTTTCAAGGTTAATTATTCAAATTTATTGCATAAAAAAGTTGGCATTTTAATTCAACCAATGTAAAAAAAAAAAAAAACAGAAGAAAAAATTTATTTTTAAATCCAGGAACTAATTTTGAATTTGTAAAAAAAAAAATAAAAATAAAAATAATATTACAATAAGATGAAAGAGATTGCTAAAAAATTGCTTGATTTAAATTTATGAAAAAGTTAATTTAATGTGTTGAAAATAAAAATTAAAAAATTAAATAAAATTTAATATTTTTTTATAAAAATTAATTTTTGCAGATTCATTATTTTTGATAATATAATTTTTTTTTTTTTTTGATGAATAAAAATGATAAATTCATGTGGTCATTGTTGTAAATTATTTCGTTAAATTTTTTAATTATAATGATGCTGATGAAAGATGAATGAGCAAAATAATAAAAAAAAAAAGAAAATAGTTGTTTGGATATAAAATTTATTGATTTATTTAACGATCTTACCAGCTGATAGCTGATTACTGGATATATCATTTTCACTGGGTTGCAAACGAACTTCCATTTCACGTAGGCGTGAATGTAAATCCCTCGTGTGAAGAAAAAGAAATAATGTGCTTGAAAGTGCTACAAGAGCAATGAGCTCACTGGTCCTAAAACAAAAAAAAAAAATACAAATTAAAAACAACAGTTATTAAATATAAATAAATGTATAATTAAAATTATCAAAGAAAAAATAAAAATATAAAATAATAAATAAATATATTTAAAAAATAAATAGTACACGAAAGTACAATTAAAAGTTGCATAAAATGTAAATTAAAATTACAAGAAATGAAAATTAAAAATATAATAAGAAAAAAAAATTCCTAAAATAAGAACAAAAAAATAAATAAATTAGATTAAATTAAAATTACAAAAAATGACAATTAAAATTGCACAAAAATAAAATGAATAAAATGACATTTAAAAAAAAATTTAATTTCGTGTAAAAATGCAAATTTTCAAAGTGTTAATAAAATAAATTACTTAAACATCAAAAGCTAAATAATCAGTGCGTTCATAATGACAAATATGATGACAAGAATTTCACGACTGACCTGTTTTCATAACTAGAACATATTAAACTCACCCTTGAACTAAAAAAAATAATTATAAAAAAATAAAAAAAAAACATTTTCCACTTTGATGGGTATGTGATAACACCGCATACAATTTTTTTTTTTTTAATAATAATATAAAAAAGTGAAAAAACAAAACTATAAACCGCTATATAAATTGTTTTTTATTTTATTTATTTATTTCCATCAACACCATAAAAAAAAAAAAAATACTTGTCAACAAGTTTTTCACAAGGAAAAATCAGTAGTAAATTTTTATGGTTAATAAATAATATTTTAAAAGAATATATCTATTTAATGAATATAAATTGAATTATTAAAAACTCATAAAAATTGTTTAAAAAAAAAAAATAAAATCTCATTGAAAAAAAAATGCAATACAATAAATTATGAAACAAATTGGCTGCATCACGCAATTCTCAACGAGTAAATGCGAAAAAATATAATAAAAAAAAAAACATCTAATATACAGGCGTGAAGATAAAGAATATATCAGTGTATATTTTCAACAAAAGCCAAAGGGGGAATAGATGAAAACACGATGGGGGGATCCCATTATTTTAAACAACTCGACATTTCCGTGTCGAACGGACAAACGTGTAAAGATTGCTCGTTCCGTTAAGGTTTGTACCTGCGCCCATGGGAAATAAACAAAATATAAAAAATATATTTATATAAAAAAAACCTATAAAATATATTTTAAAAAATATATAATCTTTTAAATGGCACTTTAAATACGTATCAACAGACTTTTAATCAAATATCGCAAAATGCAGAAAAAAAAATCATGGAAATACGGTATAAATGATAAAACCGTTTTATGCTAAAAAAAAAAAAATATTATTTTTAAATTTTTATCAATGAAATTTATTTATTGTATTGCTGGATTTTCAATGGATATAATTTAAATTTTTTTTTTTTTTTTTATTTAAATGATATTGTATAATGATAATAAATAAAAATTTGAATTTTTTTTTTTTTTTGATTTTTTAGATTTTTTTGTATTTTAAATTGAAAAAAAATTATATATTTATTATTTATTTATTTGAAAATAATATTTACTTAGAATTTCATTAATTAATTTTATAAAAATACTAAAAAAAAAATTATTAAAATAATTTTTATGAAATTAAAAAAAATTTTTTGAATAACGAATTTTAAAATTGATAAAAATAAAATTTAAAATATTTTTAAATTAATTTTTAGGAATTGTAAATTATTAATAATATTATTGAGTATTATTTTTTTAATTTAAATTAATTTTTAATTTAAAAATATTACCTTTTTGGTACACCTAAACGTCGTTGCCTCCACATGTTGTCTTTAATCATTTTGAAATAAAAATAATTTACTCCTCAAATATTCGTATAATCACATAAAATTTTACAATAAAAAAATTCATTGATACACTATTTAAATAAAAAAACCATAAACAATTGTCACTAATTAATTTATAAATTAATAAAGTTTAAAAAAAAAAAATTTTCACTCAAAATATTACAGTGTTTATTATCACAATTCATTTTATACTAAATATATTTTCTAAAAAAACTCAACAAAAATTTGTTTATTATATTTTAAAAATTGAATAAATAATTAAAAAAATTTATTTATTATTAAAATTAACTGTTGTCTCTTCATGGTGATAATTTTCCATTGAAAAATATAATTTTAAATATTTAATATTTAATTTTGATGACCAAAGTAACTAGTGGTCAGTTGATGACTGTGGTTCTGCATCGTTTTCTCTATCGTATAAGTAAAAAAATAAAAATAAAAAAAATAAACTAGCCAACTCCTACTTGCTCCTACTATGCTGCACTTGAGTGCAAGTTAAAGCTTGGGCTTGTATATCAAAGTAACTTGAAACGATGAAAGAAAATGAATAATAAGAAAAATTAAAAAAAAATGTTGAAGAGACGGTAAAACGAGAGGCGCCTTTTACCATCAAGAAAAACAGTGTGCCGGCCCCGTTAACATCACCAGGACTGATGTTGTCTTACTTGTTGCGTTACTTTCAGACTTTAAACTTGGCTTTGCCCCTCTTTTTTTATATTTATATATATTTTTTTTCTTCAACTAAATATGACTAGCTTGTGCGCAATTTTACTCTACATTTGATCTATTTTTTTGTTTTATTATTTTCTATTTTTTTTTCCATTTTAAATATTTATTTTACGACGACAGGGAATACTTTTTTTATTTTCATCTAGATGATCATCCTTTCACCTCACCTCGTGACCACCACATGACTGGATCTCTCTGGACAATAAAAATGTTTTTTTTTTTTTTCTTTTCTTTTTGAAAAGATATATATATTTAAAGGATAGTTACTTTCCATCTTGAGAGATGCATATTAAAACATGTATTTTGAGGTGTAATACATGATGAGATTGAAATTAATTCAAAAAATATAATTTAAAAAATACTTGTCTTGTTTTTTATATCCGTGTTTATATTTAATACGATATGAGATTATCCCTTTTTTTTTTTTTTCTTTGTTATTATTCTTTGGTATAATTTGGTGATGACATGCGGTTGTGATAAAAACATCAAATGATGAATTATTTTAATGACTTATACTATCACCCTTTCACGTGTATATATTTAAAAGAAAGAAAAATATATAAAATAAAACTAATTTGTATGTCAGTTATTATGGATATTAGAATTTTGTAATCGAGTTTTGTAATTCATTCGAAAAATTATATTTGATATAGTATTTTGATATGATACAATGTTCGATTATGTAATGGAAAAATTAATTTATTTATTGTATTGTCTTTTTTATATTTTATAGATGCTTCAAAGAATTGAGCAATTTAAAATTAATATAAATAAATAACGACACGTGGAGGTGAATCAAAGTAATGATTAGAGATATAATTTTCAAACAAATATATGGTACATGACTTGATGTTAAAAAGAAAATATTAACTCAAGTGAATAATAAATAAATTACAAGTTTATCAAATATATATAATAATAATTGTCCTGAAATTTAATTAGCTAATGAAATAATATTCATAATTTTTTATTTTCTAGGTCAATCTTAAACTACACTTCTTGAAGAAAAAAAAATAAATTAACAAATAAAAATATATAAATAAATAATTATATGACAAATTAATCAATGAGATTAGAATAATAATTGAGGCAAATAATATATAATAATAAATAAAAAAAATAAACATTTGATGGAATATTTAAAATGTAAAATATAAATAAAATTAAATTAAAAATAATATCAACATCAAGTAGCTAAAATAAAATGACAAATGAATTTATTTTTAAGCTAATTAATTTTAAATTTATCCAAGATTATATGATAAAAGTAAATTTAAACAAAAAAAAAAATCAAATAAATTATTAAATTCATGATTTATTTATTAATCATTATTTTTTTCGTCATTTTAAATTGTCATTAAATCATTATGTTTATATTTTACTTGGCTTGGATTCATTTTATAATGATTAATTTTCATTTCAAATATATCAAATATTTTTTATACACTAATACCTGCTGCAACAGGATTATTTTTTTTTTTTCAGAGAAATTATTAACCAGGATATATTATTTCGAAATTATTTTACCAAGAAATTTATGTTCCCAATATATTGGAATTATATTTTGACCATGATATTTAAGAATTCTCCCAAGAATAAAATTTCTATTTAAAAAAAAACTATGAAAAATATATTTATTTCAAATTGAGAAATAAAATATATATAAAAATAAAAATGTACCATCACATATAGCACGTGTCACAAAACAAATATGAGTTACTTATATATTTTTAAAAAAATTTACATTTAGTATGTTAATTAGTATACCAAGGGTTATTACATGAATCAATACATCTTTTTAAAAAAAAATAAACAAAACAGTAAACATCATAATATAGTCACTTAAAAACTTATCTCATCTTCAAGTTAATTTATTCTTTATAGACAAAGTCATTGACACGCACAAACCAGCAAAATATATACACAAATATTTATAATAGCATAAATCATAAATAATAATTTTAAGGAGTGGTAATACTTTTTTACTAAAACCACACACAAAGATGTATGTTTATTTATTTTCATTATCATATGTTTTCATAATAATTATCATAAAAATAATACCAAGGCCAATACGCAAAATAATACATGTTTGGGACCACTTTGCATGTAATTCTGATGATGATGATGATGATGATGTCCAAGAAGAATCATGATGAGGGGACACTACTTATTGACTAGGCAAACGACTCATCTTCAACAGTCTTTGTCCATCCATTCACCATCCAAGTTCATTCTCATAATTTTTTTTTTAATTACAATATTCATTTTTAATTTTTTCATATATACATTTGGTAAGTAAAAGTGTTATTTTTTAAATGAATAAAATAAATTTTCAGCATTGAAAAAAATAGATAAAATAAATTTAAAAAATTCATTTACTTTTTTTTAATTTAAAAAATATATACATAATTGATTTTGGATATAATTGGATTCATTAAATTAAATTATTGACATTTAAAATATAATTACAGATTGAAAATAAAAAAAATAAAAAAAAAAAATGTGGTGGTCACTTTTACTTCTACTTGGAATAAACACAGTAACAAGTGAAATAAAACGTAACAATTATTATTTAAACATTGACAATAATAATAAATTGATCGATATAAAATCAAATGAATCATTTGATCATATTGATCTATCAGGTTTAAATATAAAAGACATTTCAAGATCATTATTTGATAATTTTCAAAATACAAAATCAATTGATTTAAGCAACAATTCATTTGCAAAAATTCCAGAATTTATATTTACAAATTTAACAAAACTAGAAACATTAAAATTATCCAACAATAATTTTGACAAGTTTGAAAATACCTTTGTTGGTCTTGATAATTTAAAAATCCTTGATATATCTCATAATCCATTATTACATTTACGAAGAAGTTATTTATTTGGTTTAACAAAAAATACAAATATAATTACAGAAGGAAATAATTTTTACACACTATCAACTGATTTATTTGAAAATCCATTTTTACGTGATACAATTGAATCATCAGAAATAATTAACGATGATGATATCAATGATGCTATTAAAGCTGACGAAAGATATAATTCTTACTCTGAAATAACAAGTGATGAGTCCCTCGAAGCATCAATAAATCCATCATTAAAAATTAAAGTTTGTAAAAATAATAACAATATATTAACATCAGTTGAAGAATTATTTAATAACGAATCATTACCAGATAATTGTGTGCTTGGAAAAATAAATCACAACAGTAAAGAGCTTGATCTTGAAAATTTAAAATTAAATAAATTTACAAAAAACTGGTATAAACTTGGTAATTATTCATTCAACCAAATAAGTTTTGCATCAAATGACATTAATGAAATAACACCTGAATTATTAAATGACTTGCCATCATCAATTAAAACAATAAATTTAATATACAACAAGATAAAAAAAATAAATAATTCCACAATTGAAAATAATCATTTAAAAAAAATCTTGTTAGGTTTTAATGAACTTAATGAAATTCAAGACAATGCATTTTTAAATACAAAATTACTTGAAATATTTATTAGTGATAATAAGCTTGATAATTTGGGTTTTGTTAAAACACTACCTTCATCAATTGTATCACTAAATTTGGGTAATAATTTATTAAAAAATATACCAGATAATATTTTTAGTAATTTGGGTAAACTTATGTTTTTGCCACTTTATAATAATCAATTGATTAACATTAATGAAAAATCATTTGAAGGTCTTACATCATTACTGGATTTACTATTGGATAATAATAAAATAGAAAAAATAGATTCAAATGCATTTTCATCATTAAAAAGTATAAAATCAATTAATTTACATAATAATAAAATTGAAATATTAAATGATGGATTATTTAAAGATTTAAATCCAATTGATATTAATTTGAGTAGAAATAAAATTAAAAATATAACAAAATATACATTTGATGGTTTATCATCATCATCATTGAGAGATCTTTATCTTAATTCAAATGACATTGATCATATTGAAGCTGAAAGTTTTGTTAAAGTACCAAGACGTATTTTAGATTTGGGTAATAATAAAATTAAAAAAATAATACCTGGTACATTTAATCTACGTTATCTTAAAGAGTTACATTTGGAGAATAATTTATTAACAACAATTGATGGTAATTCTTATATTGGACTACCAAAATTACGTCATTTATATTTATCATCAAATAAAATTGGTAATATTAAAAAAGGATCGATGAAATATTTACGAAGTATATTTACAATTAGTCTTTCTTCAAATCCAATTGGACAATTTAATAATGGTGATTTGTATGGTCTTCCAAAGACAAAAGGACATTATTTAGATATTCATGGTACATCAATAAAATCCATTCAGGGTGGTCTCTTTGATGATGTCTGATTTTATTCCAGGCATTTTTAAGTTTTACGATACCATCACGCTTGAGCAATTTAACAGACCAGTTGTTATTTCATGTTGATCATTGTTATTTTCATAATAACAAATAAAAATATATAAACAAAATGAAAAAAAATATTAAATAAATATTATTATTTAAACTATATTTTTCACATATTTATTTACAATATGATTTTTTTATAATTTTTTTTATTTTTTGTAATTTTAATTTATTATTAAAACAGTGAAAGTAGAAAGTAATTATAAAGCTGAAAAAATTAATTATAATTTTAATAATTTAATAATAATTAAAATTAAATATAATAATAATAATTTTTTTTTTTTATTATAATTTTATTATTGATTTTATTTGAATTTTTCAATTTTATGTAAAAAAAAAAAAAAAAATTTCTTTTTTGTTTTAATAATAAATGTGCTATTATTTATTTATAGTAAGTAAGTATATATTTCACGTGTTAAATACCTTTGTCTTTTTATTTCCTTTACCACGAAATTAAAAATTAAAGAAAAAAAAAAAAAAAAAAAATTTCACACAAGTAAATGATATATAGAACGTATTTCCTGAATCTTTGAAGGAAGGAAACATCATCCAGTAATTTTGTGGCATTGACACGATACAATATTTTATTATTTTTTTATATTTTTATGTTAAGTCTTTAACTATAATGGTATCCCTTTTTTATTATTTTTAAAATTAATATGCGTGCTGGGAGAGCAGCAGCAACATTCAACAACAGCAGCAACAACGATGTGTAATAATGACGAGGCTTAAAAATAATTCTCCACATAGTTATACGTATATATAATCTATCCTATATCATTAATTATAATACTCTTCAAATTATAATACAACATTTACATATATTACATAAAAGACTCATATATCCACGTAAAGAAAAAAAAATTTAAATTTATAGTTAATGCTAAATTAAATAATAATCAATTACATGAATTAATGTGGCTGAGTATTTTCGTATACGAAGTTGACCATGCATATTTTATCAAAGAATTATTATTATTATTTCATTTATTTAACTATATTTTAGATTGTTGGGAGGAGATGTCTTCTTATACAGCATGATGCCTTTCAAATAACTTGTTATTACTTATATATATGTACATTTGATATTTTTTTTTTTTTAAATTTAAATCCGGTTTTTGCATGTTGTGGGTGGAAGAGACGCCAATGACCGCGAATATATTATTAATAATCATATTGTTATTATATTTTTATGATAAATATTATAATTATTTATTGTAAATTGATATGTAAATAATTATAAAGTTTATTTCAATTCTTTTTTTTTCAATGTTTTATAATTTAATATTCCAATGAATTAAAATAATTTTTTTATTGTTATTATTGTTTATTGTTATTAATAGTATGTAATAATGATGAATGTAATTATTAGTTATTGTTAATTTATATGCAAAATAATTATCAAGTGTAATTTATTTATTTTTTTCTTTAAATTTCTTTCAGTATTTAAATTATGAATAAAATAATTTAAAAAAATTAATTTATTATTGATATTATTGTTGTTAATATGTTGTATTTAGTAATTATTATAAATATTATAATTAATTACTGTAATTTAATATTTAAATAAATATAATACAATTTTTTAGCTGATTTTTTTTCTTTTTTAATTTACGATTTAGGATATTTTAAATTTGTTGAAATATTTTCTTTTTAATTTGAGATTCTAATAATTGTAATTAAATTATTATTATTATTTAATGATATTATTATTAATAAATATGATTGTTAATTATTGTAAATTAATATTAAAATAAGGAAAAATTTATTAAACATTTTTTTCTTTTAATTTAATGGGGTTCTATTGGTTCAAATAAGTGGACCAACATCTTCACAAGTGAAAGGTTTTTTTTTTTTNNNTTTTTTTTTTTTTTTTATTTTTTATCTTTTTGGGTTCGTTGGCCTGACGTAATTTCGCGCATCTTTCTGTCATACACGCATAAATAACTGCAAAATTAACTGACGGACGTAAATCAAGAGTAGGCAAACCAGTTTGCAATTCTTTATATTTTTTTTTTTATATTTATTTTTGCAATCTCGAAATCAGTTTTAATCGAATTGTGTCAATTCAAATCCGGGTCAATCCAGGATTATTTTTAAATTTCCTATATTTATAAAAAAAAAAACTTTTTATTTATTTTATAAATAAATTAACAATTTATCATTGATTTATTAAATTAATTAATAATTTTAATAAATTTCTTTCCAATTATTTTGGGTCAACAATAATTAATTAAAATAATTATTAAAATTTTATTTTTAAATAATATTATTAATGTTTTAATTTACTAGTAAAAATTATTAATTCGATAAACAACATAGTCAAAAATAATATTACATATTTCAGTCATTAATAACACTTTAATTTTTATTTTTTCATTTTTTTTTTAAATTGCTGAATTACGTTATAGTTAAACAACTTGCTTCAAAAATAAAAATAAAATATATTCAATAATAAATCAAGTAAATTGTATTGATATTAACAACTACAAAATCTTCTTACATAATTTATATAAAAAAAAAAAAAAACAATAATCTTTAAAATGATCTCTTTTATATAAAACATAAATTTTTAATTATTGCTAAATTCAAAAAAAAAATTATAATTAATTAAAATTATCATGTACCTTTAATATTAATTCAAAAAAATTAACGATAAAATCAATATACATATGAAAAAATTAAAAAAATATCAAATATCTATATTTTCATCATCAAAATCGTGCAAAAACCGTGAGAACAATTTTAAATTGTTGGCACGAGTTTTGCGGTTACATCGTAAGCATGTTCATTTTCATGATAGGTATAAGTATATTCTTCCCTTAACTGTCCAATCATTATGTTTCCGCATTCTATAAGGGAGATTCAACATCATATTTAAAAATAAAAATAAATAAATAAATTACAAAATAGATAGTATAATCAAAAAGAAAAAGAAAAAAAAAAGAGGATATGTTTATATCGATCACACAATGAACCAATATATATGTTAACGCATTTAGGATTTCCTTTCCTTTGAATACATGATTATACCAAAGATTACATTGTCCTGCGTGTAATCTCAATAAATATATTCATTCAAATACCAGAAAATAGGTGTTTTATTTCTCATGTTAAATAGCTTCCATATAAATTTTCTATACACGTGAATGAAAATAATAATAACAGTAGCAATATGAATTCTTTTCTGTAAAAAAAAAAAAATATATATAATAATACAAGAGATATTGGTATTGCATAAATAATATGATTATTTTTTTTTTGTTTTATTTTATTTAGACTAGAGATAAATATTTGAAATAACAATGTCGGGAATAACGTTGTCCCGGTTGAATCGATGCTCTCGTTTTGCGATCTTCTGTGTCAGTGAACCTTGAATAAAACAACTCCCCACTGAATTATCGTGTTGCAAAGTAAGTCGGGTTCTCAGCTTTATCTAGTTTGTGTCTATATTGAAATGGAAAAAAAAATTAAATAAATAAATATACTCGTTTTATTCCCACAGTTTTAATCAAATTCAATTTTAACGTTATAATATTTTTTATAAATAAAAAATATAAATTTAAGAAATTCTTGGTCATTTTGCAGTTTGAATTATCATATATAATTATTTTTCAAATTTAATTATCAATATAATTATGATTATTACTCAAACAACAATAAAAATAACTAAAAAATAATTAAAATATTTTTTATTATCTTTTTTTTTAATTAGAAAGAAATTTTACTAATTTAATTTAGTTATAATTTTCAAGTGCATTAACTGTGCAATTTAATAACTGTTATTATTGAAAGATAATTTAAAAAGAGAAATAATTATTAACCGACAAAGCAACAATGTCAATAATAAATTAAATAAAACAATTGTTTCGAAAAAACGAAATGATCAACTACATTATTTACCAAATAAAATAATTGAAAAAGAAATTTAAAATTAATAATTAATAGATACTATGTATTACATTGTAATTGTTATTTTAAATATAATTAAATTATTAAAATCAATAATAAACAAATTAAATTCATCAACTATATTATTACTTTTTTAAATTTACAATTTATATTTTTAATTTTATATAATTATAATAATTTAATTATCTTCTTCAACTTCTAAAAGATGATCAAGTTTTAATTGTTTATTTGTATTATTAATATCAATATGTTTTTTTTTATTAATTTTAGCTTTTTTTGGTTGTTTTTGTCCAACAACATATTCAGGAAAAATAATTTTACTATTTCGAAAAACAGGTTTATCATTATTAACAATTATTGTGTCATTTTTAGAACTGCTTATTGATGGTTTTCTAAAGGATATCCTTGATGATGTTGATGGACAATTAATATCATCAATATCCATTTTATCATGTTTATTTATTTTATCATTTTCATGATTTTTTTTACGTTGTTTTAATTCATGTAAAAATGATAAAGCTGTTTGTGTATTACTTTTATCAGACATGTCTTTATTTTTAACATTTTCAAGATCATATTTAACCCATTTATGAGGATTTCTATGATAATCTGGTATAGAACGATAATTTGTTTTTGGTGCTGGTATTTCTGGACGTTTAAAGATACTTTCTTTACCTTGAAGATGACGTGTTTCATTTCTATTACGTCTTGCAGCAATTTGTAAATTACGTGATGGTCTTATTGGACTTGTGTCAAGTGGTATTAATGAATCTTGATTTATATTACAAGTTTTTTCAGCTTGTGAAAGTTGATCAAATAATGCTTTTTGACGATTTGCAAATGAATCATCACCACCATCAAGAACAAAAGAATTTTGTGATGGTATTTTCATTTTGTTTTTTTATTATTATTAATTAATGAAAATAATCACTAAAATAATACCAAATTTTTGATAACAAGTGTCTTTAATTTAAGCCTTTAAATCTGAAAATAAATTTATTATTATTTATTTGTTAATTTTATAATTGTTGTGTTCGTTTGGAAAATACTTACATATGTTGATCCAAAAATTTGTTACTCAATATTATTTTAAAACTTATTTTGATGATGAAAATTATCCTGATGTATTTAATAATTTATTAAATAGCTTTAAATACACATGCACTTGGTGTTTTTATATTTATTATTAATAAATTGTAAAAGAAAAAATTTTCTATTACTATTTTTGTCTGTTTTTGTGTCGTAATTATTTTGAGGTTATGTCGAGAGAAAAAAAAAATAAATACAACGACATTACCAACTTCAGGTAAACTCCTAGATAAAAAATAAAAAAATAAAAAATAAAACGTTGCTAAGCAACAAAAAAATGTCAACTCAAAGTTGCACCTGTTTGTCTCTAAATAATATATAAACAAAATCTAATTTATTAAATAAAAAACAATATTTAATAAATAAAGCAAAAATAAAAAATTAATTTACACAAAAAAAAAAACCATAAAATAATACCAGTTTAAAGTGAAAAAAAAAAAAAATAATAAACTTTATGTTTGGTGTATTATCAAATTTGTTAATAACAAAATTAAACCTAATAAATAAAAAAACATTAATAAATTTATATCATCGTGTAAATCACAATGAAAATCGTCAATTATTTTATATAAAATTGCCAAATAATGAACGTGCTGTATTGCTGTATAAAAAAAATAAAAACATACTAGATATGAAATCAATAAATGTACCAAAAAATCATCAAGGATATGGTCTAGCAAGATTACTAGCTGAAACAGCATTTACATATGCAATTATAAATAATTATTATTTAATATTAACATGCAAATACATGCAAAAAGTATATTTAGCAAATAAAATTGATGAACTTGAAGAATTAATTATTTCACCAGTTGATATACTTGAAGAACCAGGTAAATTTGATCCTGATAGTGTTGATGATTTACCAGATCCAGTAGACACTTCTCCACAAGATAAAAGTCCAGTTGAATAAATTAAATTAACAACAAAAAAATGGAGAAATTGGAAGAGACTGATTATCAAGCAATAATCATATGGTACTGTCAACAATATTATTACAACATGATGCATCAATATGCCAAAGAAGCACATGAAAAATATCAAGATTCAGACAATATTAATATACTATTAGCTGTTTCTTATATACTAACAAATCGTCCAGAAGATGCTCTTCAACAAATATCAGGTTTTATTGATGTTGATGATAAAAAATTATCAGCATTAATAATTCAATCATTTGCATATCGTTTGAATATCAACAAAGATAAACAGTTAATAATACAAATTGATAATAAAATACATGATGAACGTAGAAAATTAAATTTTACATCATTATCAAAAGCTGGATTAATATATTATTTATTTAAAAAATATGAAAAAGCCAAAGAATACACTGATAAAGCTTACAAAATAAATTCAAATGATTTTGATGTTTTAATTAATTCAACACTTATTGATTTACAATTATACAATGGTAAAAATAATTATTTATCAAAGCTAATGAATGATTATCCAAGAAAATTAATTGTACTATTATTAACATCAAAATTTCATGAAATAAATAATACAAATGAACAATCAATATTAATTTTAAATGCACTTATTGTTAGATATGAAAAATTAACAATACCATTTATTGAAAAATTAATTAATTATTTATCATTAAAAAATTGGGAACAAGTATTAGAAATATCAAATAGAATATTATCAATTGATCCAAATAATATTGATGCATTAAAAGCTGAAATAATTGTTAAACTATGTAAAGATAATGATTTTATAAAAGCATGTAAAAGTATGCATATTTTATTTAAAAATTTACAACGTTATGAAAATAAAAATATTGAAATATTTATTATAAATATAAAATTATTAATAAGTTTAATAACAAATAAAGATAATAATTGTTTACTTGAATTATCAAAAATATGTGAAAAAATAATACAAAATGATACAAATATAAGTGAGCCAATGATTCAACTTGGTAATATATTTTTGTTGTTAAAAAATTATAAAGAAGCTGAGCATTGGTATAAAAATGCAATTAAAATTGATAATAGATCATTTGAAGGAATGATGGGTTTAGCTTATTGTCAACTTATGGAAAAAACACCAGGTTCATTTGACATTGCTAAACAACAATTAGATTTTTTAATTGAACTACAATCATCAACAAATAATATTCATCCAAAATTATATTATATGTCTGCTAAAATTCATAAAAATAATTCAAAAAAATCAATTGAAAATCTTGATATGGCAATTAAATTAATATTAAATAATATTGATAGTTATTCATATGGTTATAAATATTTGTATGAACTTAATCCATCTTTTTCATTGGATATTGTTGAAGAATATTTGCTGCATTTACCAAAAATAACTGTATCAAATAATGACAGTACAATTGACAAGCCAATATTGATAATTTTAGAAAAAATAACAGATGCTTGTTGTGGTTGTATCAATGGGCTATTATTATTTGCAAAAGTTAAGTTATATTATTGTGATTATGATGGTGCTATGGCTATATTAAAAAAGCTGTTAGATAATGTTGATTCAACAAATGCAACAGCTCATTTATTAATGGCACAAATATTTATAAATCAAGGAAATTATCAATCAGCATCACAAAGTTTAGAAGTTGGTCTTAGTTATAATTTTAAAGTACGTGATGATCCATTGTATCATTTATTAACTGGTATTATTGAAAAACAAAATAACAATATTGAATTGTCAATTGATAGTTTAAAAACTGGAATGTCATTGATGAATGACACATCATCATCATCATCATCATCATCATCATCATCATTGTCATTTTCATTGGCTGATCAAGCAACAATATATCTTGAGTTGATAAAAATATATTCTGATATTAAAAAATTTGATGAAGCTGATGCATTGATGAATGAAGCAATACAAAAATTTTCATCAACAATTGAAGAGAGTAGAATTAAAATTGGTCGTGCTGAATTGTCATTAGACATGGATGACATTGATAAATCAATAAAATATTTATCTGATATTAAACCAAATGAACCGTATTATCTTGAAGGACATAAAAAGCTAGCTGAAATACATTTAAATTATCGTAAAGATCGTTATGAATTTTCAAAATGTTATCGTGAACTTGTTGAGCATTGTCCATGTTCAAAAACTTATAGTATGCTTGGTGATGCATATATGGCAATACAAGAACCAGATCGTGCTATTGAATCATATGAATTGTCATTAAAAAATAATCCAAATGATAAAATTTTAGCAAGTAAAATGGGTAATGCATTAATTAAAACTCATCAATATACAAGAGCTGTTGATTATTACACTGATATTGTACGTCAAAAAAATTGTAATGATTTAAAAATTGATATGGCTGAATTATTCATGAAAATGAAACAATATG
Organism: Aphidius ervi; assembly: GCA_015776835.1. Lineage (NCBI taxonomy): Eukaryota > Metazoa > Arthropoda > Insecta > Hymenoptera > Braconidae > Aphidius > Aphidius ervi. Next base: position 998,656 of record MKYW01000025.1, on the reverse strand, counting down.
ATAAAGCTGAAAAAATATTAATACAAGAATTACAAGATGGACGTTTATCATCTGATTTAAATAATCTTGAATTACGAGGTAAACAATTATTATTATTAGCTAAAATACGTGAAAAATCTGAACGTATTGATGATTCATTAAAAACATTAAAAGAAGCTAAAGAAAATCAAATACGTTGTATACAAAGAGCATCAATAAGCTCAGATGTTATTATTAAAAAAAATATATTAGCTGAAATATGTTTAACAATGGCTGATTATTCAACGACAATTAGAGATTTTAATCAAGCAATTGAACATTATAAAGATGTATTACAATATCGTAATAATGATATAAATGCCCTGCTTAATTTATCAAAATTATATATGCAAATTAATGATCTTGATAAATGTCAACAATATTGTACAGCATTATTAAATGCTGATCCAAATAATGAGTTAGCATCTGTTATGATGGCTGATTTGGCATTTAGAAAAGTTGATTTTGAAACAGCTGCATTTCATTTTAGACAATTGTTAATGAGACGACCAACATATTGGACAGCATTGGCACGGCTAATTGAAGTATCAAGAAGAACTGGTAAATATATATTGATATTTTTGGTTTTTTCAGTTTTAATTTATTATTTTTAATTACAGGTAATATTGAAGATTTAAATGAATGGTTATTACGTGCTGAAAATGCAACAGAAAATTCAAATAATGATGCTGGTTTTTATTATTGTTCTGGTTTACTTGATTGGCGTTGTGGTAAATTAAATTCAGCTTTACGTAAATTTAATGCAGCAAGAAGAGATCAAGAATGGGGACAACAGGCAATATATAATATGATTGAAATATGTTTGGATCCAGATGATGAATCATCATTGTCAAATGAAGCATTTAATGAAGAAGATGCTGAATATCAAGATTCAAGAACAATGGCATTAAAAACAGCACAAAGATTATTACAAGAATTAAATCCAAAAGGTAATCCACATGAAATGTTGACACATAGGCTATTGGGTAATTTTTTTTTATTAACAACTAAAATTAAAACAAATATTGAAAGAGCATTGGCTGATTGTACAATACTTGCTAGTCAAGATACATTAAAAGATCATGTTGGACCAGCACTTGGTCTTGCAACTGCTCATATATTATTAAAACAAGTACCAAGAGCAAGAACACATTTAAAACGTGTTGCTAAAAATTTATGGACATTTGAAGATGCTGAGTATCTTGAAAGATGTTGGCTTATGCTTGCTAATATTTATGTACAATCAAATAAATATGACATTGCTAATGAATTGTTAAAAAAAATATTACAACACAATGCAACATGTATTAGAGCACATGAACTTGCTGGTTATATTTCTGAAAAAGAACAAAATTATAGAGATGCTGCTATTTGTTATTCACAAGCATGGAAATTTGGTGGTAAATTAAAATTACAAATTGGCTATAAATTAGCATATTGTTTTTTTAAATGTAAAAAATATGCTGATGCAATACAAGCATGTAATGAAGTATTATTACAAAGTCCAGATTATCCAAAAATACGTAAAGATATACTTGAAAAATCAATTAATAATATTCGTACTTGATTATTCATTTTATTTTTTGTTTAAAAAAAATTATTATAATCCGTCCAAAATAATTTAAAAATAAAACACAAGTGAAGATTAATAAAATAATTTTTCCATTTAAATTGAATTTTAAAATAATAATAATAATAATAATTAACAATTATTGATGGTTTTAATTATTTGATTATATTTAAATTAATGGTTTTTTTTTTTTCATTTTTTTTATATTTACAGACACAGATAAATTCTTTTTATTTTTATTTTTTTTAAATTTTTAATTATTCTTTTTTTTTTTTGTGCTTGTATTTTGAAATTTAATTTATATTATTTTCTTATGAGTATTAAATTAATTTATAATACTGATTAATAAGGATTCAATTTTTTATATATTTATTTTAAATTGGAATAATTAATATGTAATTTTTTAAATTTTTTATAAATCAAGATACATGACTTGAGTTGCTGCAACTGCACCACATGCAGCAAGAGTACTGGCAACACAAACAACAGCTGTTGTTGTACCAGATACACTGACAATTGTACCAAGACAACATGATAATAAAAATTGGGCAAGAAAAACCATTGACGATACAATTGCAACATCAGTACCAAGACCTCGTACACTTCCACTTTGTATTGCTTCTCCATCCATTGTAACTTCAAACTAAAAAAAACAAAAAATTATCATTAATAATTTATTTTTTTAAAGATTTAAATTCAAGTAAACTTTTTGATATTTTTTAAATTTAATTATTAAATATTACCGTTGAAGATGCATGATAATGTGCAATAAGTAAATAAGGCATAGTAAATAAAGTTGAATACATAACACCAGCTGTCCATGAAAAAACAATAACACCAATTGGATGTTTAGTCAATGCCATGAGCATCATTCCAGTGCTGTAAAACAACAATCCACAAACGTAAACCTTTTTAGCCCTGTTAAAAATAAAATTAAAAATTAATTTAATCCACAATAATTATAAACAACTATTATATACAACTACTAACTTGAATCTTGCAATTAGTTTTTCAATAATCAATGAGTAACATGCACAAGAGAGTGAATACATTGACATTCCCCAGCATCCAAATCTAACACCAGATTCATACAGCTCTCTTTCAACAGATCCTTCAGGTGCCTGTTAAAAAAAAACCAACATTAAAACGCCTTAAAAATAATTAATTAACTTGACAATAAATTATAATTACCTTTGGATTACCACCATAAACAGCTTCACCAACAAAATCAGTAAAATACAATGAATAACAAACATGTGCCATCCAACAAAATAAATTTGTCAAACAAACCATTCTTACACTATGTGGCATATAAATAATTGATAATAAATATTCCATTAATGTTGCTCTAGGATCAGGTTTATCCTTGTCATCAAAACCATAATTATCATATGATGTATCAATATTTATTTCTGGTATCATTGGAACAGATCCATGTCTCTTATTATCAGCCGGAAGTTGTTTTAAAATTAAATCCTAATTTATTTACATTAAATAATATAAATGTCTAATAAATATTAATTTAATTATTAATAAATTTTTTAATACTTGCATCATGTCTTTCATTTGGCAATGTTCCATATGATGCTGTTTCTTCATCAGTTATTTTTTCATATTCATTGTCTTTATCTTGCTGTAAAATATGATTTTTTTAATTTTATTATTAAATTTATTTTTATTAATTTATTTAAACTGTACCTTTTGTTGTTGTTCAAGAGCAGCATTAAATTCATCTCGTTCTAATAAAAAAAGTGGTATTTCTTTAAAGCTTGTTATTGTGTAAGACACACAAATGATAAATATTATTGTTATCAATGTAAATGTTGCATGAACATGACCACCAAGTGCTTGTCCAAGTCTTGTAACATCCCAATTAATTCCACCAAGACCATAGCCCATAAAACCACCAAGACCAGCCATTATTGTGAATGTACTTAGTCCCTTTGCATGATCATCTTTAATACAAATCATTATTTTATTATAAAATTTTATTTGGATAATAAATATGAACTTACCTGGTACTGTTACATCTAATAAATATGCACGTGCTGGACTTTGACATGCATCAGCATCAAAATCCAATAAAACTGTTCCTAATATTGTAAAAAATATTCCCCAATTATGTGATGATGATGATGATGATGGAGCTAATGGTGTGTCATCAATAACTTTAGCTGTAACACGATGACCTAGATGAACAGTACGATTTGGTAATGGCAATGGATCACCAAATTTATAACCAAGATCTTCACCATTTGGTACCAATAGTAGTCCTAATTATCAATGAATTAATTATAAATTAATTTTAAAATATTTTTATTGATTTAATATAGATTGTTATTTACCCAAAAATACACCAATTGATAATAAAAGAATGAAGGGTCTTCTTCTACCATATTTTGAACGACAACGATCACTAACTGATCCTAATATTGGAGTTAAAAAAAATCCAATAAGAGGACTTAATGCCCATACAAGTGTCATATGTTGATGATCAACACCAATTTTTAATAATGTTGGTGAAACAAATGCTGTTTCAGCTGCATAAGAAAATTCAATTCCCATAACTGCTGCTGATACTCTTACCAATTCTTTTCTAGATTTTTGTCTATACACAAAAATATAAAAATAAATATTTATAAATATAATTTAACAAATGAAAAAGGTAATATTTATTACCTGTAAACATGTGAATAATCATCAAGACTTCTTTCTAATTTTGGTGGACCACGTAAATGATTAAATATACCACTTATACCTTTGTCAGTTGGAATTTCATCCTTCCATTCTTTCCATCCTGACCATTTTTCTTGTATCTTGTCACGAAAACCATGAAATCTACCAGTTAAACCCTGATACTCGTGTAATTTATCCACCATGATTAAAACCACTTGAAAATTATTTTTTAAAAATAAATATTAAATTGAATTTTAATATAAATTATTAATTTTTAAATTTAATTATTATTTTTTAACATCATTATTTAAGTGTTTTTTATTTTGTAAATTAAATAAACTTTTGTCAACCACAATTTAACAAAATTGAATAATTAAGTTTTGAAAATACACACAGAGCTTGTTGCATGTAAGACTAAATGAGTTAATGAACTTTTAAAAACCACAGTATAATTATAAAACACAAGTATAAATAAATAAATATTTTAAATGTTTTTTTTTAAATTTAAAAAACAACTTGTTTTTTAAATTTTTTTTTTATAAATTTAATTATATTTATATCAAGTTTGATAGTGAATTCACGTTGCTTGTCGGACGTTCGTCGTCAAACTGATTGCACAACCCCTATTTCAACCCCCAGATGAAGGCTAAAAAAAAAATAAAAAAAAAAATTAAATAAACTTACTTGTGTCTCGTTTGACGCACTAGATTTCAATTTTCTCTTGATACATTTTATGCCTCAATAAAACTTCAATAACAATACAAAATAAAATGTAAAAAAAAAAAAAAACAATAATAACAGATGTTGTTATAAAACTAGTAAAATAAATAATTTAAATTTTGATAAAAAATAAATTAAATAAATTGAATGTATAGTAGAAAAAAAGCTCTATGGTAGTTTGTTTGTAGATGTTTTATTTGTAATTTTATAAAAGCAACAAGTAGAATCCTGTTGGGTGATATATTGAAAAATAAAAATAAAAAAAATAAATTAAGGCAGAAGAATGATTGGAAAAAGGGGATGTTTGACGATGTGATGTCAAACATTTTCAATCGAGCTTTGTTTGATAAACACATATATGTTTTTATAGATTTTTTATTTATTTTTTTATTCAATCAGAAACACTATTAACCAAGACACCAATATCATCAGTAAAAAATCATCAATGTATCAATGTCAATATGTTAAATAAAATATCTATTGATAAATAAAAAATACTTGAATTAATTTTACTATATAAATTTAAAATAAATTTAATAATTTTCTTTTTTTTTTTTTTTTTAAATATAAAAGTTGGTATTATTGACAATATATTTTCGAGGTAATAGGAAGCCATTGTAAGTAGGTCTTAAATTGACCATGGAGACGTGTGTCAATGTCAAAATTGCATCAGTTTTATCCCTGAAAAAAAAACAAGAAATGTAATTATTTTTTTAATAAAATACATTTAAAATTTTAATTGAAAAATATACTTGATGATTTATGAAAAAAAATGTAGATAAATTGTTGAGGCTTAAAAAATGATATATATATTATCAGGTTTTTAAAAAAACTCAAGGCTAATAATCCTTATTGGATGAAATCGAATCAAGTTACTCTCAATTTTCACCCTCATTCTCTCGATTTAAATTTCCAATATTTATATTTGATATATGTATTCCATATCTTACATATATGTATATTTATCTTATGTTCTATATTACATTGAATATGGATTTAGAAACTATTATATAACTTTTCACTTGTAAATTGTATTGTGTGTTTTTTTTTTTTTTTTTAAATTATAGTTATTATTTAAAAATATTGAATATATTTATTTGTTAAATGATAAAAATTTATTAATCAATGAAATGTATTTTATGAAAAAGAAAGACAAGCAAGAAAAGTCATTTCCTTGTGAAATTTATTTTTCATTGAGAGGAAGAAATCTCAATTACTGTTCAATTGAAAAACATTCGTTTTTATTCTAGTCAATTGACAATGGCTTTTTTTTCTTTTGTTGGAGAAAAAAAAAAACAATAAATAACATTCAACTAACATAAAAGTTATTTAATTTATTTATTCAAATTAATGAATAAATAAATTTTAACCATTGTAGAAAAAAAAATATATTTTGATTAGGATATTTATACCAATAAGCCAATATATAAAAAATAAATTACCAAGAAAAAAAAATATTAGATTGTAGTTATCTCAAGGTCAGACAAGGTAAAATAAAAAAAAAAAAAACCAAGATCAAGAACATGTTTTATTTATAGCTATGTATCGATCAATTTCAGGAAGTTCCAAATGATGTTATCAATATAAATTCATAATCTCAATAATATTTTTCTTAAAAATTATTTCACATAGCCAGAGGGTGAAATATCTTGTATATATAAAGATTAAATAAATCTGATTTCTCATTTTATTTTTTTCTCAACACATAATCCGTATTATCTCTATTTTTTTTTTTATCAAATTGATATTTTTATTTATTTTACTATTGTAATTATTTTTTATCTTTGAATTTTTTACTTTTATACCCAATTACGTTGACATTTCTCATTAAAAAATAATGACTTTGATATTTTATTTTATTTTCTTCAATACATATTATTTTTTCCAAATCATACACACAACCAAATATATTTTTATTCTATAAAAAATTAATTAACCGTTAATAATTATTTAACAAAATTAAAAAATTATATATGAAAAAATATTAATTGTTATTTAAATAAACTCAATCATACATTACAAGTCATTTTTATCAGTGTACTTTTTAAAAAAAATATTTAATTCTTTAGCATCATCAAGAACGTCACAATATAAATATCTTGATGTTGTAAATTCCATAATTGTTTGAACAAGTTAAAGATTAAAAACTTTGACAAATAATCAAGGTGTTTATACTTTATTTACCCATCTTCATTTAATTATCATTATTTTTCATAGTACAAGGAAATAATATTCTAATTCTTGTCTTTATTTTCTTTATTTTTTACAGATAAATATTATTTTTTATAATTACATTATAATAATATAAATTAAAACATATTAATTATTATAATTTTCATATTTAATATAATAATAAAATTTAATTGACAGTCATGTTATTTTATATAGGGTCGGGGTTATATTGTCACATGATGCAAGTGGTGTTCTATCAAGTTCAATAGCTGACAAGACTAAATTAAACAGTATCACTTTGATGATAAATTACAGCATAATAATAATTTGCTTTTGTCATTATAACAGAGTGAAAATTTATATACATATATCAGTATGAATACAAATAATTAAATTTAAAAAAAAAAAGAGAAGAAGAAGAAGAAACACTTGCAGACCTTGTCAAGATTGAAAAGAAAATATCCATGGCCTTTAAATTTGATAATAAAATTTTTTTTTTTAAATGATATTACGAGATATTTATGGTCCAGTTGAAGGATCATTTGATGAGTTGTTAAATTATGAAAGAAATAAAAGTAACAGACAACTCGAGGACAAGTAAAAAAAACACTGACACAGAAAATTTATTCTCTTGATGGGTAAAGTATGGTAAATAATATTATGATTAAGACAAACATGCCAAGGTGAAGGTTGACTTTGATTAACAATTAATCATAAATAATATAAATATTAAAAAAAAAAAATTATTTTTAAAATAAATAATAATGATAAATTAAATTCTTTAAATTTATTAAAAATATATATTTTTTTTATATTGTGAAATTAATGAATCATAATTTGTATAATAATATTTGTATTATTTATATTTATTTATTTTATTTTATTTATATATTTCATTGAATTTAAAAATAGATATATATATACCGTTACTGAGAATTTTTTTTATCAATTGTAATTATTTTATATATATTTATATAAATCTGATTGAAATATTCAGCCAGTGACCCTAACAGCATGTTTTTATTGGAAAAAAAATATGTAATATTGATGGGGCGATGGAAAATTGTTCATTTTGATTAGAAAAAAAAATAAATGACAAAAAAAATTCAAAAGAAAATTTAAAAACTTAAAAATAGTCAAATATTTTTGTAATGTTTATTTGAATTTTTATTATATTTTAATTTAATTATTGAATTAATTTGTTAAAAATATTTTTGATTAGAAAATTTACTGTAAATTAATTAAATTTTAAATAGTTTTTATTCTCAAACATAAAAAAAACCTTAAAATAACTTAAAAAAAAAAAATTAAAAAACATTGAAATAAATTAAAAAAAATTGCATTGTTCGTCTCGTAAAAAATCTAATAAAAAAAATAAATAAAAATAAATCAGGAAGTAATAAAAACAAAACTACAAAAATATTAAATAAATAAAAAAAATAAATTCAATTATAAATAATATGACTAAAACTATCAAATAAATTTCTTTAAATATTTTCATCTATAAATTTTGATATTTAAACTTTCAGTAAATAAAAATAGAAAAAAAAATAAAATTACTAATTAATTATAAACAATAATAAATACAACTATTATTAATTATTAAATTAAATTTTAAATAATTTTTCTGCTTTTATTAATTAATACAAAAAATCTTGAATAAAAAAAAAAATAAAAAAATTACAACATTAAGATAACTACAAAGCAGATTTCATTGTCTCTTAAAAAAAAAATCAGATAAAAAAAATTTAAATAAAGAACAATTCGATAAAAATATATAAAAACAATAATATTATTATCAAAATTAAAATAACGAAAATTGAATATTTATAAAATGATTAATTTATTTAATTAACATTTACAAATAAATACATAAATATTTTCATTTATTAAATTCGATTGTTGAACTTGCTGAAAATAAACATAGCTAAATTGCATGGGATTGGTTATTAGAATAAGCCAGGGGTGTGTTTGTTGATTGGCCAAAAAAAAATATGAAGTGCAAAGTCGGACAAAATTAGAATTTAGTGGCATTTCGACACTAATACTGTCTGACGTGTACTTTTAACAAGTTTAACTCTCGACTATTGGCAAGTTATCCTTGGCCAGTGAGCTAATTAAATATTGTCTAAAAATTAATTATTCATTTGCACATACCAAAAAAACAACAACAACAACAAAAAAAATTTAAACAAAAAAATAATTACACAAGATAATAAAAAATTTCTTATAAATTTCTTTTTTTTATATTTTCATTTATTGATTTATCATTATTATTATTATTTTTTTTTGTTCACATTGTTTTTAAAATATATATTTTATAAATATTTATTTTAATGAGTAATATGATAATGTAAACATTTATTCAGCTACCAGTTTGAGTGCGTAATTTAATTATGAATATCGGTAAATCGTTTTTTNTTTTTTTTTTTTTTTTTTTTATAAATGTGACACTTTTAATTGAATTTAAGTGAAAATTATTATTTAAAAAAAAAATATATATATATCGTTTTGTGTTAAAACTGACAGTGAAATTGACAGTTGAAAAAAAAAAATAAAATAAATAAAAATAAAATAAGAAAATGTGATTTTAAAGAAAGAAAAATTTAGTTAATTTTTTGTTTTTTTCATGGTGAATTTTTGAAAGTGTTGTTGGTGTTTTAATAGATAATTATATGAATTTTTTTTTTTAAATTTATTTAGATAATTGTTTAGTGATTAGACATTGTTGGCTAATTATTTTTTCTAATCATGATCTTGAATCATCAGGTATACTCATTGATAAATTTATTTTTAATTTAACTGTCTTGTGGCATTCACGTGTCAAGTTCAAGCTTGAAAGTGTCATCAACTTAGAAATATATTTAAAATCTAAAAAATTATTATTTATTATAAATAATAATTTACTTGTTAATATAATAAAGTAAGTTTAATAATTTTTTTATGTATATATAGTTTATTTATTTAATATTTTAATCTCAAGTGAAAAAAGAAAAATTTAAAAAAAAAAAATGATTTGTCATGTGAATAATCGATTTATTTGATATCAAAGATAATGCCAAAAAAAAAAAATTGATAATTTAGATTAAATTTAAAAAGTATCTGGTTTTAACTGGTATTTTTTTTTTTTTAAATAATCTTTTCACACAAAGATGCAGAATAATATTACTCAACGGTTGATTTGTTGGCTCATTAAACCGTCGCCCTTGTAAATGAAAATTAAGTAAAAAAATAAAATACCTCAAACATGACACAATAAATAAAAAAAAAAAAATTTGATTTATAAATAAAGTTAATTGTTATTTAAATTATCAATTTTTAATATTTAAATTTTTTTTACATTGTTTTTTATTTTATTTTTTCTCAATTTGTTAAAAAAAAAAAAAACAATTCATTTATATTAATTTCACCTTGATCTTTACCTAATATTGGACTTGAAAAAAAATAAAATAAAATAATCATTAATCATAAATAAAAGTACAATCATTGTCATTTTATATAAATTTGTATTTTTTTTTTTTATTTGTTCTCTATAATATTGATAAGATTAATAATTTTTCAATTTCCTCAAGCTGATAAATATCAATAATCTCAATCAGTCTATAAATTTACCTGTTATCTTTAATGATTCTATTAATAGCCTCAATATAAAGACCATGATGTCAGAATAATAATACAAAAATGACAAAAATATTTATTACTTTGTTTATTTTCGGCGTAATTTTTTTTTTTTTTCAATAAAACGTTGATTATACAATGTGATTTGGGTCATGACTTTAATAATTGAATGCTACAAAATTCCTGGTACTCCAGAAATGTTAAAAAAAAAATCATAAATAATGTCAAAGTCCTTATGTTGTTATCAAATGATATAGAAATAAATATAAAAAATAATTAAGCTTGTCATTGAAATAAATATAAATTAATAATTATGAACTCATTGATTGGACTGATAATTAACTAGACATTTGATTTTATTTATTTTATTACAAATTTTTTTTATTTTTAACAATTTAATATTGTTGATGTTTATTGTTATTTATCGTAATCAATATCAAGTACAAAATCATCATGAGTATATTGATCCTAGTCTTTTTTATTTTTAATTATTTTTTTATCTTTTAAAACGTCATAACGTGACGTTTAACATTCACAAATATAAAACGACATTTATTTACTCTTAAATATGTAAATAAAAACTATAATAAATATTACAAATTGAGAAAAAAAAATTGTTTTAAAATTTAACTTGTATAATTTATTGAGCAAAAATTAATTTAATTATCAATTTTTAAAATTAATTTGTCATATTAAAATGACAGTTTGCATGTTGATAAATTAATGAACGAAAAAAATTAATTAAATTATTGTAAATAATATTTATTTAGTGTCAAAAGTAAATACAAAAAACTATAATAAATATTACAAATTAAAAGAAAAAAATTTTTCAAAATTAAAACTTGTATAATTTATTGAGCAAAAATTAATTTAATTATTAATTTTTTAAATTAATTTGTCAATTTGAAATGACAGTTTGCAATGATATTTTTTTACAGTCAAAAATAAATATAAAAAACTATAATAAATATTACAAATTAAAAGAAAAAAATTTCAATTTTTGTATTAAAATTTAAACTCCTCTAATTTATTGAATAAAAAATAATATAATTATCAATTTTCAAAATTAATTTGTCAATTTAAAATGACACTCTGCATGTTGAAAAATAAATAAAAGACAAAAATTAATGTAATTTTTTACAAAACAAATATAAAGAAAAAAAAGGCGGTAGTTGTATTAATTAATTAATTATATTTGCGTGATTTTATTGTTCACAGTTATTATCATCAGGATCATCATTTTATTTGCAATTGTCACGCGCGTGACATTTTACGTTGAAAAAAAAAAAAAAAACAATTTAAAAGAGATACAAAAAGAAATTAAAGAAAAAAAAAAAAATAATAATTGTTATTGGGTTTATTTGAATGAATATATATAAATTTGCACATATATTATTTTGTATTTATTGAGGGGGGAATTAAACAAAAAAAAAAAAAATTCTGGGCTCGTGATAAAAAGCTTGACAATCAGATATCTGTATTTTCACCAATGAGCGATGAGTACAGTTGCCTGCTAAGACAAAACTGTGTAACACAAGCAACAATCAGCCACTGTTTTTTCACAATCACAAGAAACAACCCACGACAATATAAAATTATTTACAAAAAATTTATTAACACGGATCAATACGAATTAATTGGATATCGCCATGGGTAATTATAAATTATTTTTATAATTTTCAATTAATTAATTAGCTATTCAATTAATCAATCAATTAATTATTTTATATTTTTTTTTTTTTTTACTTTTATTTATTTATTTATTTATTCAATTTTTATTATTAATATTACTTTTCAATATACATTGGAATTTATATATATCTTTATTGATTTTAATCAAATGATAAATGTATTTTGTTTTTTTTTTTTAAATGTTTATGTATTTTTTAAAAAAATTTTAAAAATTTTCCAGGGCTCGACTTCCTGGCAGATGGAGGTGCAGACTTCGAACATGCAATAAGCGTAACAGGTGAGTAAATAAATATTAATAATAATAAAATAATATTAATTGAATTTAATCAACAATTAAGTGGAAAAAATTAATAAAAAAAAAAAAAAATTATATAGTGTGTGTGTACAGGTGTGATTAGAAGGTAGGTCAGTAAGGGAAATTTTTTTTTTTGATATAAAAATTGACGAGTAAATAGTAATTTATATAGTGTAATGATATATATGATTTGTAGATTTATCGTCAAGATAATAATTTGTGTGTTTAACAACCAATAAATATGAATAATAATAAATGAAAAATTAAATAAAAAATTAAATAGACGCCACTTGTTGTCGCGCCACTTGTCACGTGCTTTAAAAAACATGATATATATGAATTTTTTTTTCTTTTTTTTTTGTACTTTAAAAAACACTTTTAATGTGCTATCAATCACAAATCTTTAAAGCCCCATATTTACACAATCGCTGTGTAAATATGTAACTCGGTGAGTTTATGATAATTGTCGGTTTTTAATGCGTACATTGCGAATAATAAAAAATATTATATTTCTTTTTTTTTTNTTTTTTTTTTTTTTTATCAAAAGAAGAAAAAAACATTTTAAGAAATGGGATTTAAAAATTTTTTATTTAGTATTTTAAATTTTTATATATACCGGAAAACAATTCAATTGAATACAATGACTTCAGAGAAATATAAATGGGATGTATATATATATTGTGACAATTATTAATTTATCTTATTGAAGATGAGTCAGTAGAAAAAATAATAAAAATTAAATTGAAAATATTTGAGAATAAATAAATAAGATAAGACATGAAAATAAATAATAAATAAATAATAACAAAAGAAATGATTATTATTGTATTTTCATATATATAAATTATATATAAAAAAAGTTTTATTATTTTAAATGAGTACCTATATTTTAGAAAGAAAAAAAAAAAATTTGATTTTAATAATATATATGGATTGGAATTGTTGATTAAAATTCAATAATATTTTTTTATTAATTTATATTATCAGGATTGATCAGGATGATAAATTTATTTGTTATTAATTTTGATGTTTTATTGTTTTTAATATAAAGGCTTTGGAAAATTTCATTACATGCTGCTTGCAATATGCGGTTTGATCTACATGGACACTGCAATTGGTGTGACGATAATATCATTTGTCCTTCCTGCAGCACAATGTGATCTTCAAATGGATTCAACATCCAAGGGATGGCTTACAGCATCACCAATGCTTGGTAATTTTATTTTTTTTACATTGTCTTATCCTGGTAAATAATTATCTCCAACAAAAAAAAGCTATCATGCAGCAGGTATTAGTGTATAAAAAAACATTTGATATATTTGAAATGAAAATTAATCATTATAAAATTAATCCAAGCCAAGTAAAATATAAACATAATGATTTAATGACAATTTAAAATGACGAAAAAAATAATGATTAATAAATAAATCATGAATTTAATAATTTATTTGATTTTTTTTTTGTTTAAATTTACTTTTATCATATCATCTTGGATAAATTTAAAATTAATTAGCTTAAAAATAAATTCATTTGTCATTTTATTTTAGCTACTTGATGTTGATATTATTTTTAATTTAATTTTATTTATATTTTACATTTTAAATATTCCATCAAATGTTTATTTATTTTATTTATTATTATATATTATTTGCCTCAATTATTATTCTAATCTCATTGATTAATTTGTCATTTAATTATTTATTTATTTTTTTGCTAATTTATATTTTCATTTGTTAATTTATTTCTCTTCCCTTTTCTATATCATTAGTTTTTGATTATTGGAAAATATCATTTTATCAATCAAGAAATCAATTATTATTTATTAATAATTTCTTCTTCAACAACTGCAGTTTAAGATCGACCTAGAAAATAAAAAATTATTGATTATTAAAAATAAATAATAGCAATATAAAGAAGCCATGTTGAGCAATATATTTCAAGCTTCATTGGCTTCTTGAAATATTCTTGCCTGATAAAAATCCAAATATCTAATAAAACATTATAAAATAATCTTCAAATTCATATACAATAATTTTTGTTTTCATCAATTAATTAATATGTATTTTTATTTTCAGGCATGGTAATTGGATCGTACATTTGGGGATGTCTAGCCGATACAAAAGGTAGAAAAATAGTATTAATTGCAACATTACTCATGGACGGTGTTGTTGGAATAATATCATCTTTTGTCGGTAACTTTTGGGCTTTCTTATTCTTCAGATTCCTCAATGGATTCGCGTGAGTAAAAATTTATAAACAAAAAATAAGAACCAGCTATTATTCACCAGTTTCAATTGAAAATAAATAAATAAATAAATTGTTTTTCTTTGTTTACAGTGTCACTGGAGCAATGGGAATATGTTTTCCATATCTCGGTGAATTTCAACCAACAAAATATCGTGAAAAAATTCTCTGCTGGATGGAGATGTTTTGGACAGTTGGTGTTATTGTTTTACCCCGTAAGTTTTACTCCCTAAAAATACAAAATTTTAATTACAAAAATATCTTAAAAATAATAATTTTATTTACAGTTATTGCATGGTTAATTGTACCACTGGATTTCACCTACAAAACCGATTCATTTTATTTTAAATCATGGAATTTATTCGTTGCAATTTGTGCACTGCCATCATTGATGTTATCACTCTGGTTATTTGCATTTCCTGAAAGTCCAAAATTTCTTTTAGAATGTGGTGAAACTGAAAAAGCACTTGAAGTATTCAAATGGATATATGCCAAAAATACTGGCAATGATCCATCAACATATCCAGTAAGTTAATTTATTTTTAAATCAACCAGTAAACAATCTAAATATATCAAGCTAAATATTAATTAAAAAAAAATTAATTAACCAGGTTAAATCACTTCAAGAAAAATCAAATTCAAAAGACACAAATACAAGAGCATTAAAATTATTAAAACACAAAGATTTAAAAGTACTTTGTTCAGAAGTTTGGGATCTAACAAAACAGCTATGTAGACCACCATATTTAAGAAACACTGTATTAGCATGTGCAATACAATTTGGACTTACCAGTAGTTATTACACACTCATGGTTTGGTTTCCAGAATTATTTACCAGGTAAAAATTAATAAAATAATTAAATAAAAAATTAACAACAAAATTTTAACTAAATTTTATTTTAAAGATTCGAAGAGTTTGAAATTGATCATCCTGGTGAATCAACATCAGTATGTATTGTATCTTCATTATCAGGAAATGGAACAATCATTGATCCATATGGTTGCAATACAATAATTGCACCAAGTGTTTATTTACATACTGTTTATATTGGTCTTGCTTGTATACCTGGTTCAATTATTATTCCAATATTCATTCATAAAGTTGGTGCCAAAGTTTTTCTTTGTAAGTTAATTATACCTTCTTTTTTTATTATTATTATTTAAAGCTAGATGTTAATAATGTTAATAATCATTTTTTTATTATTAATTTTACAGTTGCATCACTTGTTATTTCTGGAGCAGTCACTGTAGGTTTTTATTATGTCGTTAGTTCTGATCAGAATCTCATTCTTTCATGTGTTTTTGAAGCTCTTACATCTTTGGGTATATCATTAGTTTACTGTGTTATTGTTGACATGTTTCCAACAAATCTCAGGTAAATTTTAATAATCAAATATATTTTTTTCTGTTGTTGTTGATAATGGTTTTAATTTTGTTTATATATTTTTTTTTTGTTAACAGAGTTATGGCTGCTGCATTGTCATTGACAATGGGAAGACTTGGTGCACTTGTTGGTAACTTATTATTTGGTTATCTTATTGATCTTGCATGTGTTGTACCAGTTGTTATATTTGCAGTATTTTTATTCAGTAAGTTATTCAATATTTATAAATAATATTTAAGTAATTTTATAATTGTAATTAATTAAATATTTTATTTTTTATCTAGTTTGTGGTATTTTATCAACTCAGTTACCAAAAACTGGAAAAGATACACTGGATTGAATACTTAGTTCTATATATAATTAATAAATTTTAATCTTGAAAAAAATAAAATTGAGAGATTAAAATGAAATACCAAAAATAAAAATCATGTAAATTACAGATCTTGCTCGTATTCGCTCAAAATGGTCTGAGTATTTTTATTATATACACGTACTTAATATTTACTTAATTATTAAATAGAAAAAGTTTATAAAATTATAATTTTATTATTAAATAATTCATGGCAAGAAGAAACAACAACAAATTCTTGCTTTGATGATTAAAAAAAAAGTGAGTGTGATAGTCTAGAAAATAAGTATTTATTAATACATATATGTTCTAGACTTAATTATTTATTAATTTAAAATTATAATTGTATTATCATCACATTCATTTATTGTAAAAATTATATAAAATATTTTATTAAAATTGTCGCACAATTTAAGAGACAATAATATATAAATTTTTGTTATTAAAAATTGTTGAGAAAAAATATATTTATATATTATTTTTATTAATAAGCTGTTGTAATCTGTTATCTGTTATATCTTATAAGTAAATAAATTTTTTGAAATAAAAAAATTAATATATACATAATATTATTGGATTTATTTATTTATTTTTTTTAAATTATTAAAAAACTTTGTTTCGCATAATGGTTGAAAATATTTGATTGTTGAATAATTTTTTAAAAACAAATGGCCAGCCTAAAATTATTGAAATTTTTTGGACAATTAATTGTTAATATTAAGAAATTGCAGAAAAAATTTCAAGAAGAAATAAGCATTATTTGTTGTAAAAAAAAAATGACAAAGTTACTTGGTTTTGAAAGGTGGCTGGTCGGGCGGGCTACTAAGGCTAAAAATATTTGATTGTTGAATAATTTTTTAAAAACAAATGGCCAGCCTAAAATTATTGAAATTTTTTGGACAATTAATTGTTAATATTGAGAAATTGTAGAAAAAATTTCAAGAAGAAATAAGCATTATTTGTTATGAAAAAAAAAATGACAAAGTTACTTGGTTTTGAAAAGTGGCTGGTCGCGCGGGCTAGTAAGGCTAAAAATATTCGATCGTTGAATAATTTTTTAAAAACAAATGGCCGGTCCAAAATTATTGAAATTTTTTGGACAATTAATTGTTAATATTGAGAAATTGTAGAAAAAATTTCAAGAAGAAATAAGCATTATTTGTTATAAAAAAAAAATTACAAAGTTACTTGATTTTGGAGAGTGATATATAGGTCACGTAATATTTTACTTTCAAATTTTGACCAGTATTTTAATAAGAGAAAATTAAAGTTACTTACACTTTTAAATCTATTTAAAAAAATATAAAATATTATGACATCAATGACATCATCTGCGGGCTTTTTATCAAAATATTAATTATTTTAAATTTATTTATTGGTCAAATTTAAAAAATTTATTCTATGTAATTACTTCACTAAACAATCAAGCTATATTTATTTATCACTTGACATAAAATTTCATAATGATTATCAATTAAAAATACATTAAAAACATTATGATTTTTTTCCAACCATGGTGCATAAAATTTGAAAAATAAAAATATGAATTTTTAAAGAGAAAAAAGTGTGAATAAAGATGAAAAAAAATTAGAATTAAATTGAAAAAAAAATAAGAATAAAACTTTATTATTATAATTAATGTTCACTTCAAGTATCACTTTAAAAATTTTGGATAATTCCAAAAGTTTTTATACAAATGCCAAATGACCCAATTTTTGTTTTTTAAATTAAAACTATTTAACACGTGAGTCACAAAATTTATCATTAATTTTAATAAAAATAAATTAAATATTTAAACAAAAATAATTAATATGTTATACATGAAGATTTTTAAATTTTTGTTGAGTTATAATTTATGTTAGCACGAGTCAAATACCTTGAAAAAAAAAAATAAAAAATAAGCAAAGAGTTGAGAATTAGTGGTAACACGATCATCACTAACAATACCATTGCTGTTTATTTTTTTTTTTCTTTTTATTCTTATCATATAATTGCACAGTAGTTTCTCAAATTACAATAAACAATAATTTTCATGCTTTATAATTTAGCTTTACACTTAATTTTTATTTTTAAACGAAATATTAATAACAAATTTGTACAATTATTATTAATATTGTTTAATTGTCATTTATAAATTTATTTTAATTATTTTAATTACCAATGTAATTGGAATTGTCATATTAAACATACATTATAATATTTTATTAAATATTATAATGGAAAAATTATTTTATCTATAAATTATTAAACGATAAGTTTCTTTTTATTTTAAATGATTTTTTCATTAAAAATTTATCAAGATGCCTAAGTTCAACTGACAAATATATAAAAAGAAAAAGATTTTTTTTAATACATATATTAAATACAACATAAATTAATCAAAAAAAAATTTTATTTAAATTTTTTCAATTCATATATTAAATACAACATAAATAAATCAAAAAAAAAAAAATTTATTTAAATTTTTTTAAATAAAGAAACAATAGTTATTGATAACAATTATAATTCATTGTAAAATTTTTTTTTAAATATTTAATTTACATTATTAAATTTACCATTACATGGAAAAAAAATAAAATACAAACAATCTATGGAAAATTTGAATAACAAATCAAAATATAAATTTAAAAAAAAAATTTATTTTTAAAATTTGACAGTCAATGAGTGTCAATTGTCAATGATAAATAATAAGACAAATAAATATGTATATATTCAGTTGATTTAAATAAAATGAGATGGAATTTAAATGAAAATAAATTAATGACAATTATATTATTATTATTTGAATAAAAAAAAAAAAATACAATAAATAAATATACTGTATTCTAACAACGACAATTATTAAAAGTTTAATTTATTTCCATCACTTGTTGCAAACATTTCAGTAAAAATAATAAACATATATTTGAATATTCATACAAAATACATAAACATTTAACAACAAATTAAAAAAAAATAATAATAATATTCATTTTAGCTACAAGAAAAACATAAAAAAAAAAATAAAAAATATATTTAAAGTGAGATAAGTTGTTATTTATTAGCGTTTGTTTATATCAATGTACTTGTTGAATTTTCGAATAATAAAAAAATTAATTAAATATATTAATAAAATTAAAATATACGAATAAAGAAGACTAGAAAAATGATTGGCTGAGTGATTCAGTACGTCAGTAGCTCAGAACGAAAGACGATAGTGCAGTATCAGTTGATTTTTCTTACTCGCTTCACAGCGACCAGTTTTTTTTTTTTTTTTTTTTTTTTTTTATTATAAATTTATTAGTTAATAGCTAATAATTATAAATTATTAAAATGAATATACAAAGTAAAGATACTGTTGGAAAAATAAGCGAAAATGTTGCGCAAAATGCTGTTAATCAAACTGGTAAAATAATAATTAATTAAAATTAATAATAATTTATATTTTTAAAATAATAAATTATAATTAATATATATTTTTATTTATGTGATATTATTTATTAGTGAATTGATAATAAATAAAGTGTTAATATATAATTTATAATTATGTATTTTTATTTAGAATTTGGATGGTTTAATTGGAAAATATTTTTCGTAACGTCATTGATAAGTTTGAATATTGGTTTTGGTCTTGGATCAGTTGGATTAGTGTTACCATCAGCAGCATGTGATTTTAAAATGTCAACAATAGCTAAGGGTCGAATGGCAATGATGCCAGTTGCAGGTAAATAAATTATTATTATTATTTTTAAAATTTAAATTATAAAATTTTAAAATTTATTTGACAGTTAAAATTAATGTTAAATTAAAATTTTTATTTAGGAATGATATTTGGACCATATTTTTGGGGTAATTTAGTTGATATGAAAGGCAGAAGAGTTGGCTTAATATCGAGTTTATGTATTCAAGGTTTTGCTGATATTTTAAGCTCAGTAATATCAAATTATTATGGATTTTTATTTCTCAAATTCTTTTCTGGTTTTGGGTAAGCTATTTTGTATTTTAATATTCATAAAAATATGTTAGATAAATTAGACAGCTAAATATATTTTTAATGACAATTAATTTTGATAGTTTGAGTGGTCAGCTGAGTTTAATGTTCACGTATATTGGTGAATTTCAACCGTGCAAATATCGTGATGGTGTGCTGAGTTGGTTGGAAATGCCTTGGGCTGTTGGTCTCATGATAGTAGCTGGTAATTAATTAAAAATATTTATGTATCTTAAAAAATTTTTATGTATTTTTAATGAGCTTTTGTTTTTGTTTTATAATTTTTCATAATTTAGGTCTTGGATGGCTTATTATTCCTCTTGAAATAAGTTACTACAGTGATTCATTTTTTTTTTTCAATTCATGGAATATTTATATACTTGTTGCTGCAATTTTAGCACCATTAATTGCATTGTGGATTGTATTTTTACCTGAAACACCAAAATATCTTGCTGAAACTGGACAACGTAAAAAATTACTAGCAATTTTATCACAAATGTATAGAGAAAATACTGGAAAAACTCATGAAGATTTTGTGGTAAAAAAAATATATTTTACTTTTAATTAATAATTATATTTTTAATATTTAAATATATTATTGTTGCAGGAAAGAATAAAAAATTTACGTAATCCAGATTTAGATGATTTGTTAAATAGTCAAGATTCAATACCAGTTAAAAAACCATTTAGTAAAATATTAAAAAATTGTTTAAGACAAACAAAAGAATTATTGAGACCACCATATTTAAAAACAACTGTATTAATGTGTATATCAGCATATTGTATAACATCATCATATTTTACAATGGTTTTTTGGTTACCAGAAATATTTCAACGTTTTGCAGTATTTGAAGAACAATTTCCAGGTCAATCAGCATCTGTTTGTACAGTATCAACAATGCTTTATTCAAAAAATGCAACACCAGTAAGAAAATTAATTATTTTTTATTTTTTTACATTATATAATATGTGTATATTAATTATTGTATTAATTTTAGATTGTTGAAAATGATTTTACTAATTGTAGAAATACACTTAATCCAATAGTATTTTCTCACAATTTAATTGTTGGTGCTGCATGTGTTCCTGTTGCTCTTTGGTTACCACTGTGTGTCGATAGATTTGGCTACAAATTACACTTTAGTAATGATAATTATTATATAAATAAAATTTATTATTCATTTAATTAACAGTATATGATTTAATTAATTTTTATTTGTTTTTTTTTTCAAGTTGGTGCATCATTCTTGGCAAGTATATTGGCCTTTGGTTTATTTTTGGTTGAAAATTCAACGCAAAATTTAATTTTATCATGTCTGTTTGAGGCACTTGCATCAATATCAATTACCATTGTTATGTGTATGCTTGTTGAACTGTATCCTACAAATATTAGGTAAATATAATAATTAATTTCTCGATTGATAAAATGATATTTTCCAATAATCAAAAACTAATGATATATATAGAAAAGAAAGAGAAATAAATTAACAAATAAATAAATAATTAAATGACAAATTAATCAATGAGATTAGAATAATAATTGAGGCAAATAATATATAATAATAAATAAAATAAATAAACATTTGATGGAATATTTAAAATGTAAAATATAAATAAAATTAAATTAAAAATAATATCAACATCAAGTAGCTAAAATAAAATGACAAATGAATTTATTTTTAAGCTAATTAATTTTAAATTTATCCAAGATGATATGATAAAAGTAAATTTAAACAAAAAAAAAA
>MKYW01000025.1:921666-975096 GCA_015776835.1 Aphidius ervi | reverse complement strand
TTTTTAAAAAAAAAATTTTTTTTTTTTTTTTTTTTTTTTTTTGTTGCGATATATATATATATATATGAATAAAATATATTTCTTATATAAAAAGGACAAACATCATCGGTCTTCCGGACATTTGATCGGTCGTTTTTCTTCTCACTCACTCTTATATAGTTTTTGTTTTTTTTGTTTATTTCTATTATTTTTCTATTTATTTCGTTAGCAACAAAAAAACAAAAAAAAAAAAAGAGTGTGTGAGACGTAGTTTGTTTTTTTTGTCGCTAACGAAATAAATCGAATAAACAAAGAGTGATCTTCGAAGGATTAAATGTCAATAAAATAAATCGATGAAAGTCAATTTAAAAAATATATGATTTTAAAAAATGAAAAAAAAATAGATTAGCTGTGGGTGGAAGAAAATCAATAGAAATACACCTCAATCGTGTAATCGTTTATCCAAAATTAACATAAAATAGATCGGCTATAAGCACGAAGAAATCTCAAGGAATGCATCTGACCTTGACTTAAAGTATGCTGGATTGAATATAAAATAAAACAGTGGATTCAGCCAGGCGAAATGAAAATGCGTAGCTGCGGTTGGTCGAACCTGATAGTATACATATCACCCAAAACAGCTGGTTTCAATCCAAACTCACTACCCTCATTCGTTTTACCACCCCTATATTTATTTTGATTTGCGCCCAGTCAACATTATCTTTTTTTTTATTTTTTTGTAATTTTATTTTTTACATTTCCAATCCAGCAAAAACATATTTTCTTTTATATAGTATATAAGTATATTCTTTTTTTTTTTTTGAAATAGAATTCCATATTTTGAATGACAATTAACAAGACCGCATAATATATTGTATATATTTATTCGTTTTATATATTTCAGTAAATTTTAAAAATTAAAAAAAATTATTTTTATAAATGTTAGTTTATTTTATATTTCCAGTTCATTGGCCAATTTTTTTTTTTCTTTTCCATTTGTTGTAAAGCTGATTAATTTTTTATTTAAATATTTCCGTTGATATAAAATCCTGTTAAATAAAAATTATTAAATATATAGATTTTCTTTTATTCTGTTATTATTTTTGAATTATTAATTTGGGATAGATTATTGAAAAGTTTATTGTTATCAATTTAATAACGTCTTCATCTGTATATTCACCTGGTGGTCCTCTCATTCCTCCCATCATGCCTCTGCCTCCAGGTTGCATATTTCCATTATTTCCATACCCATTCTGTTCATTATTTCCATACCCATTCTGTCCGTTATTTCCATACCCATTATTTCCAGGACTTGGAAGTGCACCATTTCCATATCCAGTGAAACCGCCAAATTGACCATGACAAGTCGATACAATAAATGCAATAATTGCAAGGACTGACCAAATTAGCTTCATGTTTTTTTAATAAATTTTCAAACAAAATAATTTTCCACACAAAAAACAAGTTACAATAATGAACTTCGTATGATAACTAACGATTGTATTATTTTTTTCTGGTATTTATATACTTTTTTTTCTCCCCATTATAAACTTTAATCAAAACAATTAAATTTTTATGACAATGCCTATATATTTATTTCAATAAATGATTCATAATTGTATATGGAAAAATTTATTTGTAATTTTCCAGTCAAACTTATTATACAAAAATAAATGTATAATAAAAAAAAATTATTTGTAATAATTAATTGTGTTTTATTGCAGTTAATCATCAACTTGTGCTATACACAAAAAAGAATTTACTTTGATCGTTAAAGTCATTTTCATCTTTTTTTTTTTTGTTTGTTTGAAAGCTTTCTCCTTGTTTTTTTACCTTCTGTGTTTTATCCATCAAGTGGTGATGGGGGTGTATTCTCGATATCTATCCTCATTTTATTCCCATGTATAGGCCACCCTTCCTGACCGCAGATTGAAATTCTTAGTCGTATAAGACCTCACTTTTTCTACTCACTCTGTAGTACCCCCCATTTTGAGATTTCATCATTTCATTCGTCTTTATATTCCCCACAATATTTTATTTCATCTATCACTTGTTTTTTTATATATTTTTTAGTTTTTGTCGTTATTTGTATTTTTTTTTTTTTTTATTCAATCAAATTCCAGTGATCTAGAAAATTTGATAATAAAAAAATAATATTGTAAACACTTGTTTGCAAATAAAAGAAAAATAAATAACTAATCAATAATTACTAATCGATCACGTACAATATTCAATGGAAAAAAACTGACTAATTATAAAAAATAAAATACGATAATAACAATAATATTACGAAATATATTATTCAAGTAATAATTTTTCAAGGATTCGAAAAATAATATATATACATATTTAATCGTCAATGTTATTTAATGGAAAATATTATGATTTTTCATTGTTCATGCTGATTATTGTCATTTAAAATATATTGATTATTATTAAATTTTCCATTCTTTTATCAAATAGATTGAAGATACCATTATAGAAAAAAAAAATAATATAAAAAATAAATAAAAAACATATATATATATATATATATATATATGAATAAAATATATATTTTTATAAAGTACAATAATTATTTCGATTAATCAACTGGTTTATTTATTTATTCTATAGTTAAAAAAATTCTACAGGCGCCAAGTAGACATTTCCATAAATTTATGGTGTCTAGTCAATCAAAAAATAATAAAAAAAAAAGAAGTGGTTCTTATCTTTCAAAGGTTTTTGTTATTTTTTCACAACTAGAATTTAAATATGTATGTTTACTTTACGTCATGAGCGTATATTTTTTTTTTAAAATGTTTAAATATTACGTAGTATAATAGTCAAGATAATAACCCTGGAAAACTTAACAATAAATAAAAAATTTCAACATCATTCTCCTTTCAAAGCAACAAAAATATTTAAATTATTCATTGCCAACGAAATAAATTTTTGTTTTCTCATCATTTCATTGTCATCGCTCAAGCGATAATCACTATAAAGTTTTTTATTTTATTTTTGAGATTAATTTTTAATAAAGTTAAAATGGTTCTGTCACCAGAACCAACAAAAAATCAAAATCGTGAGTTATTTATTTATTGAAATTTAAAATTAAATATTTAATTGATTATTTATTTGAAATTTTTAGAAATTAAAGAACAAGATATTGAACTGGCTGTTGGTTTAGCTGGTTTTGGAAAATTTAGTATTAAAATAATATTACTTTGTGGATTTATATTTTTAAATTCAGCATTTAATATTAGCAGTGTTGGTCTTGTGTTACCATCAGCAGCATGTGATTTTAATCTCACGACAATTGACAAGGGTCGCATAACTTCATCACCAATGTTGGGTAAATTTAAAATCTTCATTTTATCAAAATTATCATCCACATGTGTACCATCAGAAAAAATCAGAAACATTTTTTAAAAAAAATATCAAAAAATAATTTTTATATTTGTCAATTTTTGTTTAATAATTATGTCAATTTAATTTTTAATTTTTTTTAATTATTATTTTTATAATTGCCCATTTATTCAATAACTAAAAATTAAATTTTCATTTTTTTAATTCAAAAATTAACAAGTGGACATCAATTTAAATTTGCCAAAATATTAGCTCAAATATTAAATTTTTACAACAATTTCTAGGTATGTTATTTGGATCATATTTTTGGGGTTGTTTGGCTGATTTATCTGGACGTAAATCAGCACTTTTATTATCTTTACTAAGCCATGGATTATTTGAAATAATATTATCAATAACTCCAAATTACTGGATATTTATTGTTCTAAAATTTTTCAGTGGCTTCTGGTAATTTAAATAAAAACACTTGACTCAATTTCATTATAAATTTAACATTTATTAACTCCTTCAATATTTATTTCAAGTGTAACAGGACATGGTGCAGTGGTATTCACATACCTGGGTGAATTTCAAGCTCCAAAAATACGTGAAAAAATATTATCAACAATGGAAAGTGCCTGGTCAATTGGTCTTCTAGCAATGCCACGTAAAAAAAAACTGCATAACCATTAATTATCTACAAGTTAATCACTTGAAAAATAATCTAAAATTATAATTTAATTATATTTTTTTACAGTTGTTGGATGGTTAATAATTCCCCTCGATATAAATTACACAACAAATTATTTTTCTTATCATTCTTGGAATTTATTTGTTTTCATCTGTTCACTTGGATCAATTTTAATATCAATATGGCTATTATCATTTCCTGAAACACCAAAGTACCTTGCTGAATCAAATAACTATGAAAAATTATCAAAAACATTGGATCACATGCATTATGAAAATACTGGACAAACATTTGATGATTATCTTGTAAGTATAAGTCAAATAAATAATTGTTTATTAATTTTCAATAATTAAAATGATTTATTTATTGTAGAAAAAATTAGAAGACAATGGATGTAATTATTTATCATTAATATTAAAAAATCCACCGTCAAATTTAATCAATTCAAGAAGACCATCAAAAGCTGAAAAAACATTTGATTTATTTATGAAAATTTTTAGTCAAGCTGTTGATTTAATTAGACCACCATTTTTAATACGAACAATGATTGTTTGTGTTATTATGTATTGTCTTGGTTCTTCATATTATGCATTGATACTTTGGTTTCCTGAATTATTTCAACGTTTTGCGATATTTGAAATTAATCATCCTGGTGAAACAGCAAGTGTTTGTCGTGTTTCTGAAAAAAATTTGACTAGCATTAATATGGTAAGTTAATTATTAAATTTATGAATGAATTATTTATTTTTTTTTTCAATTTAACATTACAGAATGAGTGCCCGACAAATATATCAACAGATGTTTATTTTCATACAGCAATTTTGGGAGCTGCTTGTATTCCACTCAGCATAATGCTGCCAATATTTGTTGAAAAACTTGGATATAAATTTTATTTAGGTAAGATAATATTTGCCAAGGAAAAAATATATATTTGTTGTTAAATAAATTGATAATTTGTGTATTTTTATTGCAGTTTTATCAAGTGCAATTGCATCAAGTGTGACAATGGGTTTATTTTTTGTTAAAACTTCATTTCAAAATTTAATTCTTTCATGTATTTTTGAAGCTTTTACATCAGTTGGTACTTGTATTATTCTTTGCATTATCGTAGAAATTTATCCAACAAAATTAAGGGGAATTGCATCAGCAGTGTCAGTATTTTTTTGTCGTCTTGGTGCCTTGATGGGAAATTCTCTATTTGGTTATTTAATTGATGAACATTGTGTAACATTAATCATCATCATAGCAACTCAACTTTTAGGTAAAACTAAATTACAAATAAAAAAAAATATAATTAATTAATTAAAAACAATGATAATTATATTTTTAATAATTTTATTTTTACAGTTTCTGCTATTCTTGGTTTGATAATTCCAATAAAAAAAAAAATTATTGATAAAACAACAAATAATTTTTACGATGTAACTAAATTATAAATAATTATTAAATTTATATTTTTAAATTTAAAAAAGAAAATAAAAATTAATTTATCTAGTCATTTATTTATTTTCTAAAGTTAACATTTATTTATTTTTTTTTTTAATTAAATGAAAATACACTACGAGATAATAATTTGTATAATTAATTTCAAGGATTATTTGTTTAATATGCAAATATTGCAGTTAATCGAACTGTTGTTTATATGAAAATTATGTCAGCTTCTTTTATATAAAACTTAAACAAATTTTATTTATTTTATTTATTTTATTTATCACGTGTTTTTCAATTAATTATATATATATATATATACCTGAATATTTTATTTAGTTTATAAAATTATTGAAGATGAATTTTAATCAGGTGATATGAGTGATTCATTTGGAAGTGTTGATGCGAGTGATGATGATGTGTCATTTGTATTTGAATTAAAAATTAAAGGAGTTGAATAATAAGGCAAAAGAGGATATTGTGCTGGTGTGAAATAATTTTGTGGAAATAATCCTTGTCTTTGTGCTATTTTTAGTCTTGATGTTAATTGTTTTTTCCATTTTGTTCGACGATTTTGAAACCATGTTTTTATCTGTACTTCAGTTAGATTTAGTGATTTTGATAGTTCCATTCTTTTGTTGACACTGAGATACTTGTCGACCTTTAAAAAAAAAATAATATATTCAATTACAATAATAAAATAAAGATGTATGATAAAATTGATACTTTTCAATAATCAAAAACCAATGATATATAGAAAAGAAAGAGAAATAAATTAACAAATGAAAATATAAATTAGCAAAAAAATAAATAAATAATTAAATGACAAATTAATCAATGAGATTAGAATAATAATTGAGGCAAATAATATATAATAATAAATAAAATAAATAAACATTTGATGGAATATTTAAAATGTAAAATATAAATAAAATTAAATTAAAAATAATATCAACATCAAGTAGCTAAAATAAAATGACAAATGAATTTATTTTTAAGCTAATTAATTTTAAATTTATCCAAGATGATATGATAAAAGTAAATTTAAACAAAAAAAAAAATCAAATAAATTATTAAATTCATGATTTATTTATTAATCATTATTTTTTTCGTCATTTTAAATTGTCATTAAATCATTATGTTTATATTTTACTTGGCTTGGATTAATTTTATAATGATTAATTTTCATTTTAAATATATCAAATGTTTTTTAATAATAAATAATTAATAATTACTTTAAATTCAGCCTCAAGTTTTTCAAGTTGTTTTGCACTGTATGCCTGTCGTGGTTTTCTATCAACACCTGGTTTTCTTGATCTTCTACCACTTGGTTTTGGAGCTGAAAAAAAAGTTAATAATAATCATTAATATTATGCAAAATATGACAAAAATAACAGCAAATATATTTGTCAATGTTTGACCACCATTATCGCTGTCACGCAAATGCATATGTTTTTATTCATTTTATTATATTCAATATTTCTTGTGTATGCAACAAGTTCATTGCCAGGATAAAAAAAATCACGAAACAATTTAAAATACAACAAAAAATATAACGTAAGAAAAAATATTTACTCAGAGCCCTGAAACGTATTTTCAAATGCAAAGAAACTGAAATTTATTTATTTACGTTTTTTTTTTTTTCTTTTTATTTGTTTCATCTTGATTTTAACGTTGAAAGATAATAATGTCTTACCGAAGGAATGATCACTTTGACACCTCGTTTTTTTTTTTATTATTTATCTTAACAATTAACTTGCGAGTGTTCATTCAGACACAGTAAACAATCAGATCTCTCGTCTATTTGACCAAGACCTTAAACATTTTTATGAGGCTCTTTTCTTTGTTGAATATATCTTTTTTTTTTTTTTTTATTATTTTTAAATTTTTTCACCTGGACGTCTTTAATACTGTGTTTATTTTTTGTTTCTAATATTTTTATGACTCACAGACGTATCAAAAAAAATAAAAATAAAAATAACAAAAAGTTGCTAATTAAAATTTAGGTAATTAATTGACAACAATAATCTTTAATGAAAAAAATAAAACAATAAATGTTTTATTGCTAGAACATGTATATGTTGTTGTGCTTATTAATTTTTCTAAATGAAAATATGAGTATTTAAATGGCAAATATTTTATTTGTTGACAAACAAATAAGTAGGTCAGTAAAATTTAAAGGGATTATTTTTCTTGGAATAAAAACTGGGCTAATCCATTTCCGTAAACAAACTGGGGGTACAGCAAAAAAAAAAAAAAAAAAAAAACCGGTTTTAAAATATGAGTTGTTACATAATACTATAGAGGGCGAAAAAAAAAATACAACCCTATTGTTGAAAAATATTTTTTAAAAATATATTCAATGAAATTTTTATTTTTTATTTTCAACATTTATTTGGTCTATTTAATTTTTTAAATTAATAATTCAAACAGTAATTTAAATGTCAAATTTTTTTTTGCAATTTTACATGAAATTAAAATTTGCCAAAAATTAATGTTAAAAATATATTTAAAAAATTATTTAAATTTTAATTCTTGGAAATTTATATTCTATGAATAAATGATTGTATGAATAGTTGGGAAAAATAAATAAAATAGTAAAAAAAGATATAAAAAAAATATCAAGAAAAATATATAAAAATAAAAAATAAATGACGAAGTGAGGACCGGAACAAGATTTACGAGTTTGCGTTGTCATTTAGCATTTTAACGAGATATGGTTAGTAAAGGAATGTTTATAAATGTCCACCTAACATAATGGCGGATATTACTTGAGATAAATAATTGATCATGAAATTATTTTTAAAATAAAATGAAAGAAAAAATTATTTTTCAAATTAATAAACATCAATAATTGATAATAAAATTGAAAAAAAAAAAAAAAGAAAATTTCCAATTGCATGAGTGATGTTCAACTAACAACATGATAAATTTAATTTTTATTTAGAGGGTTTTCTATTTTCCACAAATGGGCGTTAAACATTATATACTTTTAGGGTAAAAAAAAAATTAAATAAAAGTGTTGATGTTGAATTCGCGTGTTATAAAACCGTTAGTAAATTTTTATAATGTCCAATATTTTTTTTTTCTTTCATCTTATGTACACCTTAACATTTATAACCCTCGTCTATTGTCCATGTGAATAGAACTTTTCCAGCTGTGATGAGTTATAAACGATCTTACAATATTTTCTCGCCTTTAATCATCATTTTACCCTTCAAAATAAATAGAAAATAAACAGTAACAATATCGCAGATATAAATTAAATATAAATTTATTTTATAAATTTTTTTATTATTTATAAAATATAAATTATAAAACTCAATTTTATCCTTTTAAATATTTTAAAAATTAGTTTGTAAATTTCTACAAATTATATTTTATATAAATAAAATTATCAATTTGTTTATTTGTCTTTTTTTTAATCAAAAATATTCAATTATAAATAAACAAACGAAAAATATAATTTAAAAAAAATTATTTTTATGAAAAATTAATTACCTTGTAATCCAAATATCTGATTTGATTTTGATTGATTAAACCAACTACTGTATAAAAGTGAAGCTGATGCCAATGATGCTGCTGAATATCCAGCATCTGAAATTCCCTCTTGTTGATAATTAATTCCTTCACTTGTATAAATTCCACTTGGATCTAAAAAAGCATCATCATAAAAAATATTAAAAAATAATAATTAAAAAAAAAAAACACAATTACTCACGTAAATCGCAAAATGTTCTTGGACTTGGTGTTACCGGTGTTGGTCTGACAAAAAAATTTTTAATTTCTTCATCATCATGCTGACTTTTAAATGTATCATTATTTTTTTCTATATTTTTATTTTTTTTATTATCATTTCCAAGTATACTGTCAATTGTAAATGCACTTGATAATTGATTAAATGAATTTTTAACTTTACTATCTTCAATACTTTCAACACTTGAATCTGTCTGATAACCCGTC
The DNA here is from genome assembly GCA_015776835.1 of Aphidius ervi. Taxonomy (NCBI): domain Eukaryota; kingdom Metazoa; phylum Arthropoda; class Insecta; order Hymenoptera; family Braconidae; genus Aphidius; species Aphidius ervi. Next base: position 965,708 of record MKYW01000025.1, on the reverse strand, counting down.
GGATCATTTGATGGACTTGATGATTCGCTAAAATTATCACGATTATTTATTTCTTCTATTAAATTCATCTTGCACAATGTCATTTGAATAAATATATCCTTCAAATGAATCAAAAAAATAGAAATTATAATCACTTGTTTTAAATTTTCTACTCGTGAAAATTATTAAATGTAAATTTAAATTAAATATCACATTATTATTAACTATATATAATAAATAAAAGCTTATAAATATAATAATTATTTAATTTAATTGTTAAATTTGATAATTTTTTATTGTAATTTTTTATTAACGAAGTTGTCTTGTCACCAGCTAATCTACAACTAATCTTCTATCAGCAAGATATGACAGGTGGCACGTGTTCATGGTCCATTCGATGCTTCTGGCCACCCTGATCTCTCATCCCCACTATTAATAATTTTAGTACCATCCCCATTTTTTACCTCAATTATTTTCCTTTTTTCATCTAAAAATTTCTACCTTTCTCATAAAAATGAAATTTATTTTTCACTAATTTTATTATTATTCAATAAATATTAACAATAAGAATTTTTTTTTTCAAATTGTTCATTGTTTATTAGATTGACAATTTAAATTATCAATTTTTATACATCCTCTATTTAATCTCAAAATAATTATTCTTCTTTCAATAAAATTTTCATCTTTTTCATGAAAAAAAAATCGTATTTTTACATTTTTTATTATTATTTAATGAATAATATTAATAATATATTTTTTTTATTGTTTATTGATAATGATGGAAAATTAATTTAAAAAATTTTATTTGTTATACTTTTTAATATAGCAAAATAAAAATTATAATAATTTATATAGAAAAATTTTTTAAGGGTTGTTAAAAATATTTTCATTGGTCAATTATTGCGCATGTCGAAACTGAGGGGGTGTATAAAACCCGCCTTCTCTGAATTTTTTTCTTTACCACATGATATATATGAAAAATTTATCTGTACAATTTATTTTATCATCACAACAAATAAAACATCTTGCCAATGAAAATAATATTTTTTTTTGTCAATTTTTATTATGGTTTTTATATATAAATAAATTATTTTAAGGTTCATGAAATATTATTTGACATCTATAGATGAATAATATACCTTTTTAATTTATTTATAAAATTTTTATAAACATATTAATTTAAACAAAATCATAAACAATTACAAAAACTAATAAAATAAAAAATAAGCCATTTTTTTTTTTCATTTAAAAATTTGCAGATCTATTATTTATTTATTTTATTTATAATAATTTTTAAATGCATAAATTAATAATAATAATAAAAAGGTAAATATAAAGAGATACTTGAAAAATTATTAAATTAATAATTTTAGTTTTATTTTTAACTAGGATATTTTATTGAAAAAAAAAAAAAAGGAAAAATAAAAAATGCATTATAATTTTTGTTAAATAAATAAATATATTTTTATAAAATAATTAAAAATAATATTATCAACATTTAAATATATATTTAATAGAATAAAATTACATAAATTTAATTTATCATTTTTAATAATTTTATTTGAGGTGTGAAAAATATAATGGATGAATAAACTCACGATAGATAATAAGTTTTTCACGCAGTTGTATAATTGAAAGCATCAATCAAACACCTGAAAGAGGGTTGATGATATGAGAGGGAGTTTATACATTGAAAAGCATTCTTTCAAATAACACCCGGTGTTTTTTTCTCATGTTCATAAAATTATCTTCAAATAAATATGATAATACACAAAAAAAAAAATATAAAAAATTTCAATCAATATACCTACGCAAACTTCATGTAAAATTAAAACGACAAATTGAATTGAAATAAATAAAAAAATGCTAATTAAAATTTAAATATTATAAAAACTAAAAACAATATGATTTTTTCAATTAGAAAAATTGAGTAAAAATTTTAAAATCAATTTAATTAATAATTAATTTATTATTTATTAGTTTTATTGAAGAAAAAAAATGTAAAATAAATTTTTTTATTTAAAGATTAAAATAATGAAAAATTATAAATACTTGAAATTAAAAAATATATATTTTCATATTGTATTTTATTGAGCTGAAAGTATATTATTTTTGCCCAGCAAGATATTAGACAGGTGAGAAAATTCCCAGGGGAACAAAAGCCCCATCATCTCTATCCACTTCATATCCCATTTGCCCCGTACACTGAATATTCTCACTCGATTTCATCTAAAACATTCATAACACGTATATAAGTGGTTTAAATAAACGTCTATTTAATCATGAGTGTCAGATTTCTTCTACAAAAAAATACAAAGTATACAAACAAACAAAAAAAACCATAAATCTACAAACAAAAAAAACCCAAATTTACAAGCAAAAAAACGAAATCTATACTTACAACAAAAAAAATCATTTACAAAAAAAAAATATGAATATTTTTAAGTAGAAAAAACACTCGATTAGCAAATGATGATAGGGGTATTATATTTTTTTAATATTTGATTTGTTTACATGTGGGTATTTGACACTTTTCAAACATAAAAAAAAAAAAAAATTATTTTCTCTTTTTTATCTAGAGAGATATTCAAGCTAAATGTAATTTTTTTTTTGTCATTTAAATTTCGAGGATTGATAATAAAACAAGCAGAGTGTAAAAAATATTTTTTTTTATATATTTTGCGGTAAATGTAATTATATATAACGGACATGACAATTATCACACTCATGTGCATGTCACTGTGACATGTTGAGCATCATTCCAAGTTTAAAAAAAAGTCAGTTGAAATTTAAACTTGACAGAATAAATAAAACACAATAGTTAATATTAAAAAATGTTATTTTTATTATTAATAATTAGTTATTTATTTGTTTATGTTAATTGTGATAATTGTTACTATGATGGAAATGATTTTTGTGTATCAAAAGAAGACATATTATCAGTGGATTTATTACCCGGTACATTTTTTTTTGATTCATTTAATAAAAGCCATGAAATTATTGATAGTAATAAAATTGATAATATAACTATTGATGGTACGTATGAAGAAGCATTTACAAAAATGAATTATCACAGGTAATTATAATAAATATAGAAATTGAGGCAAGTTTCTACTGGCTCTATTGATAATATAATTTAATAATTTAAAAGGAAAAGAATGAATGAATATCTATGTCATGGTTTTATGGCTGAAGAAATATTTCGTGATGTTAAATCAATACGTGTTAAAAGACTTGAAGATTCATCATCAATGAATTCAATACCAGATTTTTTAGGTGATGATAATGTAACTGTTCATGATAAATTATTGTCAGACGAAGGAAGCAGTAAATACAAAGATTGGCTTCAAAGGTAAATTATTAAATACACATATAAAAAAAATATTATTATATTTTAAAATTTATATTCAAATTTAGAACAACAACTTTAAATGATGTGTATCGTCATTATATGCCTCATAAAAAAATAAACAAAAGAATTGGAATTAAAAGAAAACCATATGGTTTTGATGATTTTGATGGTGATGTTACTGGCTATGCAGTACCAGCACCAATGTCACCAGATAAAGTTGGACCAAGTTCTGATTATTATGAAGGTAATATTAAAAATTAATTGGATAAATTTAAAAATAATAATATGGAGATTATTTTGTTGATAGAATCACCAAGTGGACATGGAAGTTATGGAGGTCAACGACATCCACATTCTTCAATGCCTCATGGTGAAATAATACCAATTATTCAGGATGAACATGACTATCATGAACCAAGTCATCATGATGAAGAAGAATATTGGCAAACAACTGAACAATGGAAAAGCAGCAAAGGCGAATTAACAATTAAAGATTTTTTTGAAATTGCATTAACAGCATTGGCATTTTTGGCTTTTGGATTATTTGTTATTCAATTATTAATGACATGTGCAGTAATGATTCTTCAACTATTAAATGATAAAAATATAATTTAATTTAATTTAATATTTGTTTGGTACTTTTTTTTTTATTAGAGTCCTCAAATGCAAGCGACAACAGTTGCTAGTGATGAAGGAGCAAGATTTAAAAGAGACACATTATCATCAAAATTTTCATACAAAGATAATAATGAGCTTAATGAATTATCACATCGAGTGCTACAGTCAATTGAAGCTGTTATGGTAGCTGATATTGATTCAGGAAAATGTTTAAGATGGACATTGTGTCGTGATAATCAATATTCTAAAAATACTGATACTGCTCAAAGAATATGGATGCCAGTTTGGAGGTTTAAATATTTATTTAAACAATTTATTAATTAATATTTTTGACGAGTTTATTTTTTATAATTTATTGTGTTATTTTAGCTTGGGAATGAGCTGGGTTTCTGGTAGAATTTCAAAACGTTCAACATGGCCAACAATGTTTGAATCAATCAAGGCATCTGTACTTGGTCTTGGTGGTGCTGATTGTTCATTAATTTATCCTGACTGTGATCTTGTACAGCAAAGAAAAAAACGTCGTCGTAGACGTAAAAAATAATTATATCAATCAGTGGAAATAAAAGCCAAAAGCTCTTATATTCTTCTTCTTTTTTTGGCAAGTTAAAAGTTATTTTGTTGAACTATCAGTTACTGGTCCACTGGGTAATTGTAAAAGTGACCAGTAACTATAACCAGATGGACAAATATGAAAAATTTGTTGATTATCATCAGCATCATCATCAATAACTCTACAATTATCAATAATTTTATCTAAATTTTTATTACAAATATTACGAAATTGTGAAACTTGTTCAATTGATATACCAATTGGTACTCTACTGATAACCCAAATAATTTCACGTTCATAATTATTGATATTTAAAGTTCCTTTGTATAAAAAATAATCATCATTAAATGGACGTAAAATATTAATAATTGGCTCGGGATTAATGCGAGCTGATGAGTCAGGATCTTGAATTAAATTCAACGATTTTATAATTGTATTTAAATTATCATTTGGTGTTGATTGTAACTGTGAATAATAAATTAAATATTGTATAAAATTTAAATAATTATAAATTAATATTATCAATTTTTTTTTACCCTAAATACGTAGACAATAATGACAGTACCATCAGGTTCTTTAATTGCATTTAATTTATTTTTATATTTAGTGTTAAAATGAACAGCATGAAGTTCCATTGCCTGTCTAAATAAATGATAATTAAATTAATTAAAAAATTTATCAAGTATTATTAGTTTACCTTGCTCCATCAAATGAATGTTCACTTCCAATCATTTCATTTTTTCCCCAATGAAAATGTATTTGTGAAAATTCATAATTATCTTTAAAAGGACCAGAAGAAATATAGGCATTATTATTTGGCCACATTACACTTAAAACAACTGAAAATAAAAATTAAATAAATAATTATTTTTAATTTATAAATTACATAAATATATGTATTGAAAGAATTATTTTTTTATATTTTTTTAATACCTGTTTTTCCAGTATTTGTGAGCTTCATTTTTCTTGGTTTATTTTCATAATTATACCACGTTAATAATGGCAAATTTAGTATTTTCATTTTAGCCAAATTTAAGTCAATTGGAGATGCCAATTTTTTTCCTTCATTGTCATTATTAATGACCTCATTAACCTCTGAATTTTATAGTTAAAAAAATTACAAATAAATAATTTTATATAGTATTTTTTTAAAGACTAAAAACAAACCTTCAAAATCCTGCTGCATAAAAATTATAAATTTTGAAATATATAAAAATAATTAAACGAGAATTAAATTGTTTTAACATTTTGTAAATTAAAAACAAATGTAAATCGTTAATAATTTTATAAACATTACAAGCATTTCTTTTTCTTTTTTTTTTTTTTTTTCGAGAAAATTAGTGCAGTGGGTACATAGAGTTCCGGCGGATACAAAAATTTAAACATAAAGTGTCAACCTCATTGAGGTCGATAAACTAAAATCACAGAAATCATTTCATTGAAAAAAAAAAAATTAAAAATACTTCGATAGCTATATTTTAAAAAAATAAATAAAAATAATATTTAAATTAATTTTCATTGAAATTAAAGCTATTTGAAATTTTTTTTTTTCCTGTAAATTTCTATTATTTATTATTTAAATATAAATTACATCACAAGTTGTTTATTTATATAGATAGTTTATTTATATTGCTGCATATGTTACCAACATCAAGAATAAATTATCAACACTTTGCTACATAATAAAAATATACATACAATTCGTCTTACTGTTTTGTTAAATTTTTTTTTTTCCATTTTCTTTTACATATTGACTATTTTAAAATGTAATAAATATTAAAATAATTTATTTAAATTGTCATTTCATATTTATATAAAGTTATAAATTATTTTATTTAGTTTTTCATTGAATATTAATTGAATTTGATAATTATTTTAAGTGAAAATTATATCATATGATATTAATTTATAGGTGTTGATTAAATTGTAGAAGCTGAAAAATAATAAATAAATAATTACAGGTAAATTTTAAACGTGTCTTTTCCAAGTCACCCAGGAGGTAAGACATATTTGACTCGTTTTTTTTATCAAGTGGTTTCTCCAGTAGACCTATTCCACTTTTCGCGCGCATTTTCTAGCTGCAGCTAGAATTGTTTCGATCGGATTTTTAAATTTTTCGATTGCGCTCAAAGCAGCAAATACGGACGCACGCGTGTTCAAAAAATAAATATCATCACTATATACCCACGCTCATAGCTGCAGGTATATTTTATATTATTCAATGTGATAGGACATTTTTAGGCTCATTTCACTATGCCACTATCACTTATTGTGATAGGACATTTCTAGGCCTTAATCACTATGTCACTATCACTAAATATTATTATCTCATGTTTCACTATTTCACTTTATAAAATTTTGAAATCCAGAAAATATTCAAGTCTTGAAAATTATAAAAATCTGAAACAAAAAAAATTTTAAATTATACAAATCCTGAAACATTAAAAACATATTTTAAAATCCTGAATAACTCGAACTCTTGATAATCCTGAAACATATAAAAAGCTGAAACATATAAAAACCTGAAACAGAAAAAATCCTGAAACATACTTGAAAATTTGATTATTGTTTTTGGAAAAGTGCATTTAATATCAAAAATATTAACATACATCGCGAATGGAAAATAGGGTGAAAATTTATCTATTATAAATTTTCACGATAGATAATAATGTCCTAATCACCCTCGTCTACTCTGTTTGAGATAGACAAGGTCGATTCATTTTGACTTTCACACTACGACTATTTAATTTGACATTAAAATTGAATATATAATTATTGTAAAAATCAGTCAAAATGAATCTATACATAAAATAATAATTTGGAACGACAAGAAGTTTCAAAAAATATATAGCAACAATTTTTTGAAACTTCAAGGATATTGAAGCACTTTTCCGGGATAGGTTAATAATTACAACTAGTCGATCGTGATCTAGAGGAACTTACCTTTTGCGTGTAAACAGCCACGTAGAAGTTGTCAAGGTATTCTCCAATAATCCAATTTAATCCCATCATATATCCTCTCAGCAAATCCATGAAGAAGTTGTCCAGGTAGTCTCCAATAATCTAAATGAATTCCGTTCCATCCTCTCAGCAAAGCCATGTAGAAATTGTCAAGGCAGTCTCCAATAATCCATTTAAATTTGCGGTTAAATCCTCTCAGCAATAATAATAATCCCAAAAACAGCAACAGGCACTTTTTACACTTATACACTATCACTTCTATTCTATTATTTTACACTTGTACTTTTTTTTTTTCGAACCGAACAACCACGAGGTACTTTTAAATATTTCTAACCACGAATTTAACGGATGGAAAATTTTTCAATGATGTTAAACTGACTATGACCGAAGACGAACTGACTAGAAATCGTCTAGGACTGCCTATTATATATCCTAGACGAAGACTAGAGGTTGCTTTTTCTATGACTCACTGTCTAGTTTCGCCCTCTCCAGATCAGCCATTGGCTAAAGCCAGGCAAAATTTTTAAAAAACGTTTCGCGCCGCATATATAAAGGTGAAAAAAAAAGTTTTACGTGGATGCCATGCTCTCGAACCTAAAAAAAAAAAAAACACGTGCAAAAAAAATTTCAAATATATTTTTGTGAATTTTAAAAAATTTGTAAAAGAAAAAAAATATATATACCTATTATTTTAAAATTAATTAGAATAATTTGCAAATCAAGATTTTGACTAATGAACTTTTCTCGCTGTTGTTTTTCACTGGTGAATTGGAAATTTTACAGAAAAATTTCGACTTATAGTATTTAAAATTAAGTAAAGAAAAAAATTAAACTAATCAGTTATTATTTTATAAATTTGTTGAATCGACAATCGAAGAATAAATTGATCAACACTTGCATCTTTTACGAGGTAGTGGCAATTTAAAATTCGGTTAGAATTTTTTTAAATTGCCACGTGTAGACTACCTCGTGGAATTTTGTTATAAAAAAAAAAATTTTGCTATATGTATTCAAATGTTTTATATATATTAATTATATTATTCACTTAACAACGCGCATTTATTCTAGTCAATATTGAAATTATTCCAAAAAATTATTTATTTATTTATTTATTTATATATTTTTAAATTAATTTTGTGAATTGTTGTAATTATTTCAAGTGATTTTGTGTGTACAGTGAAATTTGAGAAATCTAATGATAAATTTAATATTTTTTTTATATTTATAAATTAGTTTATTTCTTTATATAATTTTTTTAAATCAAATAAACAAATATCGCAATTTATTGATTAAAAAAAAAAATAATAATAACAAAAATGTGTAATTTGATCGTGAAAAAAGGCGATTTTTATGAGTCAGTAGGAAAGACTACATGAATCAAAGTTGGAATGTCCAACTTGGAACGAAAAAAAAAAGTTACAAGCCAGATTTCAACACGTGCTTTTAGCAAAAATAATTCTATTGTTGTATAAAAAAAATAAAACAATTAATATCATTTAGTTATTATTAAAATTGCAAATATGAGTTGCAAAAGATTACATGAACCAGAGCTGGAAAAAAACTTGGTAAAAAAATATAAAGTTACAAGTCAAATTTCAACACGTGCTTTTAGCAAAATAAATAATGAGGTTAGTTTAAAATAACTGCAATAAGTATTGAATTATTGTTATTATAAATATAAATATTAATTATTTTTTTTAGATATACTGTCACCATGATGATGATGATGATGATGATTCATACACCAAAAATGAAATGGCAATTGACCATGTTAATGATGATTGCCTAGCTGAAATATTCATGTACCTTCCAGCGTGTGAAAGATCAAAAATTGCATTGGGTATGATAACACTAACACCTAAGATGAATTATTTCATTTAAAAAAATTATTTAGTAATGATAATCAATTTATTTTTTTAGTTTGCAAACAATGGAAAAGAGTCCTTGATTATTATTCTTGGTTTAATGTAAAAAAACTTGAACTAACTCATTGGGAATATGATGAGTATCCAAATTATTTAATTAAAAATTATCCAACAATCGATGGACAATTCAATTTTTTGGAATCACTGCTTGATAAATGTGGTTGTTATTTGACAGAATTAGACTTGACAGCATATAGTCATTGTAACATAGTTCCAGTTATCAATGAATATTGTCCAAATCTCGTGAAACTTCGAATAAGAATTAAATATATTGAAGATGAAATGTTAGATAATGCATTTACAGGTCTTTCTAAACTAAAAGTATTGAAAATTATATTTCAATGTTTTCCAAGTCCCGGTACATATGTACCTGTTACTTTAATCAATTCATTGTTAAACGTTGCTGATACATTGATTGAATTGAATTTGTCAAATTGGTGTGGATGCATGGCGGACAACGCTGAATTTCCAGAAGAATTTACTAGCGTAAGTTCAACTTCATATCTAAACCAAAAAAAAAAAATAAAAAAATCAAAAATATTTTTTTTATTCTTTACATATATAGGTACTTATAAATTATTTGTTTTGCAGGTGGTTTCCGAATTAAAGGCCTTGGAAAGAATTCAAATTGGTGGCATAGACTGTCCCACAAGTTTAATTGATCATTTCCTGTCAGAATTTCCTAGAGTGATGGCCCGTTATGACAAGTGTAAATATCGAGAAAATGAAATCGATCGGGCTACAGCTTTTGAAAATATCAAGAGATTATATAACACAGAAGCCGTAGTTACTGATGATTTTTTATATAATGTTGCCAATCAACTGAGGCAATTACACACAATACGATTAATTGATTGTGATGAGATAACTGATGCTGGTATCATGACAATTTCGAAGATGAATCATCTAAGAACGCTTGATCTTTGGGGGTATAATAACGTCACTGGTTCTGCAATTGAATTGCTCAAAAATCTGATTTCATTGGGCTTACCATTCAGCAATAAAATTACTGATAAATCAGCCATTAAAGCTCTTGAAAATTCACCAGACTTAGCGCAGTTTGCCGTTATTGAAACAGGTGTAACTTATGAATTTATCAAAAAAGCAGACGAAATATCAAGAAATCGAAAAAAAAAATTGACAATATTTGTAACAGGTCGAGATGGTAAGCCTAAAGAAAATATTAAATATGAATATTTAACAGTATCTTATACTGCAAGAAAGTAACGACGAAAAAAAAATTAGATGATTCGTAAGCTATTGATCTATAGCGATTGATGATCACATCAAAATTAAAAATTTTGAAATATATAAAAATAATTAAATTGTTTTAACATTTTGTTAATTAAAAACAAATGTAAATTGTTATAATAATAATAGTTGTTAAACATTGCCAAGCATAATAAATAATAATAAATCTAATGATAAATTTAGTTTTTTTTTTTTATTTATAAATTTGTTTTTCTTTATATATAATTTTTTTAAATCAAATAAACAAATATCAATTGATTGATTAAAAAAAAATAATAATAACAAAAATGTGTAATTTGATCGTGAAAAAAAATATTTTTTATGAGTCGCAGCAAAAGACTACATGAATCAAAGTTAGAGGCAATATCCAATGCAAATTCAGTCCTGTGGCACTCTTACGGTGATAGGAACGGACTTATCGTCCATTCTGTTTTTTTTTTTTTTTATATCTACATTATTTTACTTAGCTAGATTTTTTACTTAGCTGTAATTGTAGCTAAAATTAAACTCAAAAAAAAAATAAAAAAAAAACCACGAATAGTAAAAAGGCCATAATTCTCAATAAGCCGCCACGGGACTGAATTTGGGTACAGCCAAGTTAGAATTTCCAACTTGGAACAAAAAAAAAGTTACAAGTCAAATTGCTATTGGCAACACGTGCTTTTGCCTTTTAGCAAAAATAATAATTTTATTGACAACATAATATTGTTTAATAAAAAAAAATAAAACATTAGCATCATTTGGTTATCATTGAAATTGCTAATATGAGTCAGATCAAAAGATTACATGAACCAGAGTTGGAAAAAAACTTGGTAAAAAAATATAAAGTTACAACACGTGCTTTTAGCGAAATAAATAATAAGGTTAGTTTAAAATAACTGCAATAAATATTGAACTATCGTTATTAAATATAAATACTAATTATTTTTTTTAGATAAACTGTCACCATGATGATGAATCATTCGCCGAAAATAAAATGACAATTGACCATGTTAATGATGATTGCCTGGCTGAAATATTCATGTATGTTCCAGCATATGAAAGACCACAAATTGCATTGGGTATGATAATAATAATTAACTATAAAATAAAATTATTTAATAATGACAATTAATTTATTTTTTTAGTATGCAAACAATGGAAAAGAGCTATTGATGATTCTTGGTTTAATGTCAAAAAACTTGAACTAACTCATTGGGAATATGATGAGTATCCAAATTTTTTAATTAAAAATTATCCAACAACGAATGGACAATTCAATTTCTTGAAATCACTGCTTGATAAATGTGGTCGTTATTTAACAGAATTAGACTTGACAGCATATAGTCATTGTATCATAGTGCCAGTTATCAATGAATCTTGTCAAAATCTCGTGAAACTACGAATAAGAATTAAATACATTGATGATGCAATATTAGATAATGTATTTACAGGTCTTTCTAAACTAAAAGTATTGAAAATTATATTTCAACGTTCTTTAAATCGCCATCCATATGTACTTGTTACTTTAATCAATTCATTGTTAAACGTTGCTGATACATTGACTGAACTGAATCTGTCAAATTGGTCTAGTTGCATGGCGGACAACGCTGAATTTCCAGAAGAATTCACTAGTGTAGGTTCAACTTCATATCTGTTACACAAAAAATAGCAAAAATATTATTTTTATTCTTTACACATAGGTACTTATGAATTATTTGTCTTGCAGGTGGTTTCTCAACTAAAGACCTTGGAAAAAATTCAAATTGGTGGTATAAACTGTCCCAAAAGTTTAAACGATCATTTGCTTTCGATAAGTCCTGGAGTGATAGCCGGTTTTGACGAGTGTAAATATCAGGAAAATAAAATTGATTGCGCAAAATTTTTTAGTAATATCGATAAATTATATAACAAAGAACGCCGAGTTACTGATGATTATTTATACAATGTTGCCAATAACATGAAATTCTTACGCGTACTACACGTTTATTGTGATGAGATAACTGATGCTGGTATAGTGGCAATTTCAAAGATAAATTATTTAGCAATACTTGGTCTTTACGGGTATAATAATAACGTCACTGATTCTTCTATAGAATATATTAAATTCCTCAAAAATCTGATGGTATTGACCTTACCATTCAGCAATAAAATTACAGATAAATCAGCCATTAAAGTTCTTGAAAATTCACGAAATTTGGCCCAGTTTAGCGTTGTTAACACAGCTGTAACTTCTAAATTCATAAGAAAAGCAGAAGAAATATCGAGAAATCGAAAAAAAAAAATTACATTATTAATGACTGATGAAGTTGGTAAGCCTTCTTGCGTCGCAAAAATTAAATATGACTATTTAACAGTCACTTATCTTAAAAGAAAGAAAAGACCAAACAAAAATTAGATAATTCGTAAGCTATTGATGATTACTGACTAATAATCTTGATCAAGAAATACCACAAGATATATCAATTTTAAAAACCATTAAAATCCTGCTGCATAAAAATTATAAATTTTAAAATTATATAAAAATAATTAAACTGAAATTAAATTGTTTCAACATTTTTTGTCATTTAAAAAACAAATGTAAATCGTTAATAATAATACTATTTAAAAATTGCCAAGCATGTGTATATATTTCTAAACATAATAAGACATTTAAAATATACAACAAATTTGCATATTGCATTAATATATATATACAATATTGACATGTAAAATAATAAATAAATCTAATTATAAATTTAATTTTTTTATTTATAAATTTGTGTTTTTTTTTCATATAATTTTTTTGTTTTTGTATTGTAAATTTTATTTCAAGAAGTAAATAAATCAATATCAATTTATTGATTAAAAAAAATAATAATAAAAATGTATAATTTGATCGTGAAAATAAAAGTTTTTTGAAAAAATTAATAATCAATGTTTTCTTATTATTCAATATCCTACCTAACGTGATTTTATTTTTTTATTTTTGTTGTTGCTTCACCAGGAAAACAATCTTTAATTATTATTCCTTTTTTTTTTTATCTATTAATCATGTTTATCTAATTCTAAGCAACAAAAAATCGTTGGTTCACTTGCGGAACTGTTTCATGATTATGATGCCACTTGTGCTTATTATTTTTATGATTTTTTTTTCATCAAGAAACACAAATGTCTATTTTATATATTTGTTTTTATTATTATTTATTATTATTATTATTTTTTTAAATATAAAAAACATTCTGTATACAAACAGGGTATCTATTTGTTCGATTTGAGATAAATTATTTTAGCCATGACTTTTAACTTGACCCAGAATAAAAAAAAAATGATAAATTGAGTCAAAAAAAAAAAAAAAAAGTACATGCTCGTTTACATAATTTCCAGCTAAAAAAAGTTTCTATTATTTTTTATTTTGATTTTTTTATTGTAAAATTTGAATTTTAAAAAAATTTATTATGTTGAATAATATTAAATCATGCCAAAAATAATACAAACAATAAAACTGAGCATTTTTTTTTAAGAAAAAAAAAATCAGCAACAATTTTTTTCACCTAAATTTTTATGTATTATTATTATATTATTATTTTTTTTTTTCATTAATTTTCAGCAATTACGGTATAATTATCTATTTACATTTATAATTTGTTTTTTTTTTTTTGTTAATTTCATTTTACGTTTATAAAAGAGCTATCAAATTGGCAATCATACCCAAATAACAGATATCACCCATATTATTTTATCATTATTCTTAAATTATTTTTTTTCCTTTATAAACCAGCAACACACTGGTATTTAATTAAATTAAATTATATATATATATTTATTTATTTTTTTATGATTTATCAGGTTTTCGTTATCAGCAATATTGCTGTATTATTATTATATACAAAACACTTGATTGAAAATAAAAAAAAAAACCATGATTTAAAAAAAAAAAATTCCATTTTGCTTATTTTTGCTCGAATTTAATTATTCTTTTAGATTATTGATGACTTTTTATGTTTTTCTTTCTTTTAAATTGAATATTAATTTTCTGTTTATTTAATTTTTAATGTAGATTATTTATATTATTATTATTTGCACTCATTGACTTTCGGGGCTTACTACTTCTTTTTCACCTTCTCCATCACCTTCTTCACGTGTCATGCCTTCAATTGGTGGTGTATTATCATCATTTGTAATATTTCCACTGTCTTCAGTTTCTTCAGTACCTTCAGGTAATGAAGGTGGACCATTTATTGCTGCACCCTGGGGAAATCCAGTCTCAGCTGATACTAAATGTGATGGTAAATGTGGTGATGCTGTTTGTGATTTTCTACTTTTTTCACCTTTCCTCCATAATGTTATTTCCTTTAATTAAAAAAAAATTAAATATTATTAATTTATTGTCTTTGTTAATAAAAATTATCAACGAAATTCTTAATTTAAATTGATTTTAATCATTATTTCAATTAATTTTTGCATTGTTTTATTATTGTTAATTATTTAAATAATAATTTATTTAATTAATAGTATTTATTATTAATTATTATAATTATTTTTCATTATATTTTTAAACTTACTTGTTGTTTGTAATAACGACGATCTTCTTCATCCATAAGAACAAGATTAAGATAATATCTAACACTAAATTTTTTATTAATATCTCGCATTGTTGGTGCAAGATCATAACCAGCAAGAAATACACGAATAGGAATTGATTCACCTCTGACTGGTGCACCGTCCATGATCTCATACTTGGCTATTGTTTCATTCTCTACAAATGTATGTGGACCTACAAATTAATTAATAAAAGTTCAAATAAATTAAACAACAAATAACAACAAACAATAAAAAACAATTATATAATATTGTTTAAATTGTTTTAAATTAATAATTAATTATTATTTACCAGAACCAGTTGTTTCTCTTTTTATAATTGCAATTTCCATGTGTTTTATTTTTATTCTGACTAGTAAAAAGTATATTTTTCCAACAATAACATCCTTCAAATGATATCTATAATAATTTTATAAATTAAATACAATTATCTAATGAATTAATTTAATTAACAAAAATAAATACTAACTTGCTCTTGTTGTATTCAAATTCAATATGTAAACAATCCTCAATTCCAACTTCCATTTTAATTGGATTATTCATATCAGGATATGAGCTTAATGTATGAACAACAAGATCCAATTCTTTAACCAAATCACTCAATCTACGTACAATTGTTACACGTAAAAAATATCTTAGACGTACATTTGAACCAGTGTAACTTTCAAATGGTTTTTCAACATTTGCAAATTCAAATGAATATTCAGTATTGTGAGTTAATTCACCAGGTCTTGCTAGTTCTTTAACAAGACTTGTAAATTCATGATGATTACCACGATCATAATATAATTCAATTTGTCCAATAAATTCAACTTTAACACCTTGATGCTCTAATTTACCAGCTTTTCTTAAACTCACAATAACCTATCAAATATTATTTATATCAATTATTAATTATTCATTAATTTACTCATTTATTATTTTAATTGTTAACTTACTTTTCCAGATACTGTTTCACCATCATAATAAAGAAAATTTCTTTCTTTTTTACCATCTTCGGTTTTAATTTCAGCTGTTTTTCTTGTATCAGCACCATTTAATATTATTTCAAGTCCAGCAGACTGTCCAAAACCAAAGAAACTCTATTGAAATAATAGAAAAAAAAAAAAATACTCCATTAGTTTAAAATGTTTTTTTTTTTTATTATAATCATCAACAACTTACCATTTTTGCAGTTTAAAAAATAATATTAAATTTAAAATAACAATAATGTTTTGAAGATAAAATACTAGCAATTTTTGTTTGATAATTATTCTAATTAAATGATATAATTGTATAAATAAAAAATCAACAAATTGATTATAGTTTAAAAAAATTAAAAGAGGAAGTTGATGAGGATGGGGTTAAACCTCCTCCAGAAAGAGTCACAAGTATTAAATATGGCGGAATAATAATTTTTTTTTTCTCCTACAATCACGTTTCATTCACTGTCAAATGATGTTTTTTTTTTTTAATTATTATTATTTATTATTTTGTCTATGATTAATGTTGATGTTTTTATAAGATAATAAAAAAAAAAATTATATGTGATTGAATAATTTAGTCATCAGTTGTATATTGAGCTCAATGACGTATGGCAATCTCTGTGTAAAAATAAAAAAATAAAAATAAAGGAAAATAAATAAATAAAAAAAAATAAAATTGAGAGAATATAACCGACAAGTTTTTTATACACTATCACTTGATTAAAGTACACACAAAAAAAAAGTTAAATTATTTTGATGTTATTTGTTGATATTTAAATGACAAATTAACACAATTTTATTATTGATGTTTATATTTAGTTTGTTTTTTTTTTTTTATATAAATAACTATTTTGTTTATAAAAATAGGACTAATATTTATAAATAAAAATTATTATCCATTATACGTCAAATTTGTTGAAGATATTGGAGTAGAAACTAAAACACATAGACATTACACAGACACAATATTACACACACGATTTATGAATTTTTTTTTTTTTTTTGGGCGAAAAAGGGGCCGACTTGTTCTGTCAAGTGGCTTTAGAAATAATGTGCTAGATGGAGTTGTAATCATGTTCTTGGTGATCTGTAATTTTTTTTTTGAATACGAGAAGTCTAATTTTATGATTATAAATTTTATAAATAATAATTAATAATGTATTTTATTTTTTAATGACAATGTCAATATATAAAATTAATTTTTTTTAAATGTTTAATTCTTTTAAATTCACCTTAGGTATAATATAAAATTTATAAATATATTTCACTTGAATATAGCTACAAATATATGATTATAAATTAAAAATATAATTTATAAAAAATAAAATAAAAGTAATAACATTGTAAATAAAGCATACAACAACAACAATAACAATTATTAATGTTTTTATATTTTTAATTTTACATTGTTATCAATGTCAAAAACTAGTCAAACAGGTTGTTCAATAAAATATGTCGTGTTCAATAAAATAAAACAATGTGGCTTAATAAATTTTTAACCCAAGTCAATTAAATTTTAAATAACATCATGCGATTATTTAATACCTCATATAAGCTTCATGACACTATCCTATTATTTAATAATTAATAAATAGATAAATTAATTTATTCAATAAATAAATAAATAAAACAATAACATTGATTTAACTTAAAATTATTATAAATTTAATTCAAGCAAGTAAATTGATAAATAATAGCTTTAAATTTACTATATAATATTTAAATCTGGATAATAATTATTAATTAATCATGTAATTAATTATTTATATGATAAATAAATACTTTATAAGTATCATGAGGTGGTATAATATTTTTAAATAATAATTCACCTTGATTATTTAAATAATTTTTAAATGGAAATGATACAATAGCTGTAAATCCTAATTTTTCCATAATTTTTTCACTATATCTGAATTAAAAAAATATTAATTAAGTTGATTATAAAATTTAATAATTAGTATTTTTAATGAACTTACTTGCTGCTTACATCAGCTGTGATTAATTTATATCCACGTTTTTTTGCTAAAAGCATAGAACGTTCAGCCATTTTTCGTGCAATTCCAATTTTTTGATAAGCTTCATCTACAGCTCCTGTTGATATTGTAAAAAATTTGTCAACATTATAATTTTGACAAACATTTGATAATGTAGCTATGTAGGCTTCAAAGTCAATTAAATCTTTGACAATTTTATTATCAGCAAGTTTTGATAAATTTGGATAATATTCATGTTCTGTTGATGAATTAAGTTCATAATTTATTGCTGATGCTATTATTTCATCATTTTCTCCAATAGCAATTAGGCTTAAATCTTGTTCCAATTGTTTTTTCATCATATCAACAAACAAAGGAGATGGCTCTTTTAGTGACAAACCACAATTTACAAAACATGGCTCACTTTTAAAATATGTTCTTTTCATAAATTTTAATATATTTTCATGATCAGAAAAATCAGCAATACGAACTTTAAATTTTCCATCAATTTTCTAAAATTTGTAAATTTAAAAATTATTTAAAGTTGATATATTTAGGATTAAATAATTATTTTAAATATTTTAAATTTATTATCAATTATTTTTTTAAACTTACATCAGTACAAATGTATTTTATACTTTGAAATTTTATCTGACAATTTTTTATTCTATTAAAAATAAATTTGCTAATGTTCAACATGTTGACACTTGTTGTTGACAAGTAATGATGTTTAAAAAATATTGTTAGTAGTTTTTATTGATTATTGACTATTCAGTATACATTTAAAATGAAAAAAATAAAAGCTAATCTATGTGATAACGAATATTTTACATTTTAAAAACAAAAATTTAAAAACTTGACAATAAAAATTAATTACACTGATATGGTTACATATTTTAATAATCGTTTTTTGATAAATATACATTATACATATGTATATTGTAAATTTAAACTACTTGACAATTATATCTATAATATATGTGTCCTTTGATAAATAATAATTTTCTAATTATTATTTTGAACGACAATGTCAAGATATATAATATTAATTTTTTTTAAATGTGTACTTCTTTCAAAGTCACTCAGAAGATATAATATATAATTTATAAATATATATAAATTTCATGACACTATTCTATTATTTAATAATAAATAAATAAATAAAACAAAAACATTAAATTAACTCAAAATTAATATTCAAATATTATAAATTCAATTCAAGCAAGTAAATTAACAATAGCTTAAAATCTACTATATAATCTCGAAATTTAAAATATTATAATTATTAATAAACCATGTAATTAATTATTTATACGATAAATAAATATTTCCGTAGTATCATGTGGTGGTATAATATTTTTAAATAATAATTCACCTTGATCATTTAAATAATTTTTCAATGGAAATGATACAACAGCTGTAAATCCTAATTTTTCCATAATTTTTGCAGTATATCTAAATTAAAATAAAATAATAAATAACTAGCTTGATTAAAAATTTAGAAATTATAATTTTTAATAAACTCACTTGCTGCTGATGTCAGCTGTAATAATTTTATATCCACGTTGTTTTGCTAAAATTATACAATGCTCAATCATTTTTTGTGCAATTCCAATTTTTTGATAAGCTTCATCTACAGCTCCTGTTGATATTGTAAAAAATTTGTCAACATTATAATTTTGACAAACATTTGATAATGTAGCTATGTAAGCTTCAAAGTCAATTAAATCTTTGACAATTTTATTATCAGCAAGTTTTGATAAATTTGGATAATATTCAAGTTCTGTTGATGAATTAAATTCATAATTTATTGCTGCTGATATTATTTCATCATTTTCTTCAATAGCAATTAGGCTTAAACCTTGTTTCAATTCTTTTTTCATAATATCAATATATAGCCAAGGTGGATCTTCTAATGACAAACCACAATTTACAAAACATGGCTCAGTTTTAAAATATGTTCTTTTCATAAATTTTAATATGTTTTCATGATCAAAAAAATCAGCAATACGAATTTTAAATTTTTCATTAATTTTCTAAAATTTTTAAGTTTAAAAATTATTTGAAGTTGATATATTTAAGATGAAATAATTATTTTAAATATTTTAAATTTATTATAAAAACTTACATCAGTAAAATTATATTTTATGCTTTGAAAATTTATCTGACAATTTTTTATTTTATTTAAAATTAATTTTCTGATGTTCAGCATGTTGAGCCTTATTGATAACAAATATTTATTTATTTATTTATTTATTTATTTATTTATTTATTTATTTATATAGATATTTATAATAATATTGATGCTTAAAAAATATTGTCGGTCGTTTTTATTGAATATTTATTATTTAGTTGATTCAGATAATGAAAAAAAAATTCAAAAACTCGACAATGAAAATAAATTACACTGTTAACATATTTTAATAGTCGTCGTTTGATAAATAAATATCGCTATCATTTCGATAAATTTTAATCACTTGACAGTCATATCTATAAAGCGTGCGTCCTTCCCTCTTTTCATAAATAATAAATTTCTAATGATTCGCTTCAAGAAATACACTAAATTTGATAATTTTTTGTTATTACTTTTATAAAATTAAAATATTTCCTACTATAAAAAGAAAAACTCGTTTTTACTGTGAATTTTTAGGAAATAATTTTTTTTAAGTTAGATAAAGGACCGATTATGTAAAAATATTCACAAGAGGTGGTTAAGGGATGAATGAAGATAATGTTGGATTTTTTTTATAATTTTCTACGCGATCGGTAAGGGGTAGCTTGGGGTAGGTTTAGATATAAACTCGTTTTTACTGTAAAATTTTAGGAAATAATTTTTTTCAAGCTAGATAAAGGACCGATTATGTAAAAATATTTACGGGAGATGGTTGAGGGATGAATAAAGATAATGTACAATTTTTTTTATAATTTTCTACGCGATCGATAAGGGGTAGCTTGGGGTAGGTTTAGATATAAACTCGTTTTTACTGTAAAATTTTAGGAAATCATTTTTTTCAAGTTAGATAAAGGACCGATTATGTAAAAATATTCACAAGAGGTGGTTAAGGGATGAATGAAGATAATGTTGGATTTTTTTTATAATTTTCTACGCGATCGGTAAGGGGTAGCTTGGGGTAGGTTTAGATATAAACTCGTTTTTACTGTAAAATTTTAGGAAATAATTTTTTTCAAGCTAGATAAAGGACCGATTATGTAAAAATATTCACGGGAGATGGTTGAGGGATGAATAAAGATAATGTACAATTTTTTTTATAATTTTCTACGCGATCGATAAGGGGTAGCTTGGGGTAGGTTTAGATATAAACTCGTTTTTACTGTAAAATTTTAGGAAATCATTTTTTTCAAGTTAGATAAAGGACCGATTATGTAAAAATATTTACGGGAGGTGGTTGAGGGATAAATAAAGATAATGTACAATTTTTTTCATAATTTTTTACGCGATCGGTAAGGGGTAGATTGGGGTAGGTTAAGATAAAAACTCGTTTTTACTGTGAATTTTTAGGAAATAATTTTTTTTAAGTTAGATAAAGGGCCGATTATATAAAAATATTTACGGGAGGTAGTTAAGGGATGGATGAAGATAATATGGGATTTTTTTTATAATTTTCTACGCGATCGGTAAGGGGTAGATTGAGGTAGGTTTAGATATAAACTCGTTTTTACTCATATTTCTTTGAGAAATAATTTTTTTTGAGTTAGATAAAGAGTCAATTATATGAAAATAATTACAGGAGAAGATTAAGGGATAAATGAAGATAATGGGAATAAAAATGATTTCTTAAAAAATTCCATAATATCAGCGTCTAGTAAAAAAAGAAAAAATATTATAAATATATTGTGCTAATAATTTATGGAAACAAAATAAATGTAATAACATTGTAAATAAAGTATACAACAACAACAACAATAACAATTATTAATATTTTTATTTTTTTAATTTTAAAATGTTATCAGCGATGATCTTGAAATTTTAATTATCTGTATGAATAAACTAGTCAAACTGGTTGTTTAATAAAATAAAATATTCGAAAAAAAATAAAAAAATATCACTCAATAAATTTTTAACCCGAAGTCAATCGAATTTTAAACAATATCATGTGATTATTTAATACCTCATATAAATTTCATGACACTATCCTATTATTTAATAATTAATAAACAGATAAATTAATCTATTCAATAAATAAAACAATAACATTGAATTAACTTACAATTATTATGAATTTAATTTAAGCAAGTAAATTGATTCAATTTACTTTATAATATTTAAATATAAAATATTGATAATTATCAATTAGTCATGTAATTAATTATTTATACGATAAATAAATATTTGAAAGGTGTCATGTGGTGGTATAATATAATAATTTTTATATGGAACTGATACTATAGGTGTAAATCCTAATTGTTCCACAACTTTTCCACTATATCTGAGTTTAAAAAATATTAAATTGTTTAAAAAATTTAATAACTAGTATTTTTGATAGACTTACTTGTTGCTTACATCAGCTGTGATTAATTTATATCCACGTTTTTTCGCTAAAAGTATAGAATGCTCAGCCATTTTTCGTGCAATTCCAATTTTTTGATAATCTTCATCTACAGCTCCTGATGTCATTGTAAAATATTTATCAACATTATAGGTTTGAAAAGCATTTGATAATAATGTAGCTATGTAAGCTTCAAAGTCAATTAAATTTTTGACAATTTTATTATCAGCAAGTTTTGTCAAATTTGAATAATATTCAAGTTCCATTGATGGATTAGGTTCATAATTTATTGCTGATGCTATTATTTCATCATTTTCTCCAATAGCAATTAGGCTTAAACCTTGTTCCAATTCTTTTTTCATTATATCAACAATCAGAGGAGATGGCTCTTCTGGTGACAAACCACAATTTACAAAACATGGCTCAGTTTTAAAATATGTTCTTTTCATAAATTTCAATATATTTTCATGATCAGAAAAATCAGCAATACGAATTTCAATATTTTCATTAATTTTCTAAAATTTTTAAATTTAAAAATTATTTAAATTTGATATATTTAGGATTAAATAATTATTTTAAATATTTTAAATTTATTATAAAAATTTAAACTTACATTAGTAGAATTATATTTTATGCTTTGAAATTTTATCTGACAATTTTTTATTTTATTAAAAATAAATTTTCTGATGTTCAACATGTTGAGACTTGTTTTCGACAAATATTGATGTTTAAAAAATATTGTTGATAGTTTTTACTGACTATTTATTATTTTATTTTATTCAGAATGAAAAAAAATAATAAAAACCATATATAAATATTAATTACACCGTTATATTTATATATTTTAATAATCGTCATTACGATAAATTCTAATTACTTGACTAATACTTAATTAAATACTTAATTAATAATATCTATGATATTAATTAATAATCGTCCTTCTCTAATTATTAGTTGATTGGATTGTCAGTAATTTTCAATAAAATTTTTTCATTTGATTATTATATTGTATATATTAAAAATCATCATTACATGTAATTTAATTAAATGAATAGTTTTTAATATAAATAATTAATAATCATCTCATTGATTAATTTACATTCACAATATATTTTTTCAAATATAAAAAACTTGAAATACATATTTGAATAAGTTTAACTCGTTGAATTAATTGATTTTAATAAATATAGATAAAAGATATTTATTTAAATGCCAAAAAAAACGTAATTATATATTTTATATATATTGTTAATTTAAAATCTAATACTGTCGCATAATTTTTTTTTATGAAAACGTATTACATGCAGGTCAATTTACATGTCGATCATGTGTACTATCTGGCTTCCTAACCTCAAAACAAAAATGTAAACACACAAAAGTAAACATTCCATAAAAAAAAAAAAAATAAACAACAATAAAATTGACACGTGTCATTGACAAATTGACAATAATAATTTTTATTGAAAAAAAATTAAATAAATAATCATCTAAAAATGTCAATTGACATTGTAGAAATATTAAATGAACCAAAAATGACAAAAGTTTGTGCTCCAATGGTCAGATACAGCAAGTAAGAACATCAAATATATTTTAAAAAAATATAACAACAATTAATTTCTATCAATAATCAAATTATTACAGGCTAGCATTTAGAGAACTTGTACGACAATATAATTGTGATATTTGTTTTACACCAATGATACTTGCTGATTCATTTGTTCAATCAGAAAAAGCAAGAAACAATGAATTTACAACAAACTCATATGACAAGCCACTTGTTGTACAATTTGCAGCTAAAAATACAACTGATTTTTTAAAAGCTGCTGAACTAATCTATCCGTAAGTCAACTATCTAAATTATAATTATCAAATTAATAATAAATTAATCTTTTATTTTGTAAAAAAAAAAAACAAATTAGTTATTCAAATGGAGTTGATTTAAATTGTGGATGTCCTCAACGTTGGGCAATAAAAGATGGCTATGGTGTTGATTTGCTAAGTAAACCTGAATTAATACGTGATCTTGTTCTTCAAGTACGTAATAAAATTAAATCACCATTTACTGTATCAGTTAAAATACGTATTTTAAAAGATATCAATAAAACAATTGAGTTATGTAGAATATTAGAAAAAACTGGTGTATCATTTTTAACAGTTCATGCTAGAACACCACAAATGAGAAAAGAACCAATTGACATTGATGCTTTAAAATTAATTAATGAATCAATTGACATACCAGTCATTGCAAATGGTGATGTAAAGACACTTGATGAAGCAAATAAATTATGGAACATTACCAAATCACAAGGTGTCATGGTTGCTAATGGATTACTTACAAATCCAGCTTTGTTTAGTGGTGTTGATACAACACCAATATCTTGTGTACAAAATTGGATTGATATTACTGAAATAATACCAACAAATTTCATGACAATGCATCATCATTTAGTGTTTATGCTTGAAAAAATTATACCAAAAAATCAACGTGTAATATTTAATAGTTTACAAAATAAAAATGATGTTTATCATTATTTAAATGAACATCTTGATATTAAACCATCAAATAATATTAACAAAAATTTAAAACCAATTTCTTGTGTTTATAAAAATGATATTATTATAGAAAAAAAAAATAGTTGTATTGATGATAGCTCATTTGAATTATTGACAAATTTTTTTGATGATAATCTTAATTTTTCTGGATGATAAGATCATTTTAGTATTGATGGTTTTCATTTTTTTATTTGTAAATTAAATGACATAAAAATATTTTAGGAAATGGAAAAGTTGAAGGAAATTTAGAAGTTTATAGGATATTTTTTTTTTTTTTTTTACTATTGCTTTTGTCAGTAGAAAGGGGGAGTGTTTCGAATCAATCGATTTTTGGTGAATCGTAATGACGCTTGCGCTGATGAAAATTTTAAGAAAAAAAAAAAAATACATTCAGTGTAAAGAAATACTTTCAGCCACTAACAACAAAAAATTTTTTACAATAAAAAATACATTTTTGAATAATTTATTATTTTAGTAATTTTATTTTTATTTAATTTGCAATTTAATTGGTGATGTGATGAAAAATCAAGTGTTTTAATAAAAAATAAAAATGGATAAAAAAGTAAAGTGTCGTTTTGATAATAAAAAATTTAACTTGAATAAAAAAATCATCAAAAAGAATAAACCTTGTAAGTATTTTATAAAAATCTAAAAAAATAATTTCTTGATTTTTTTTTTTGTGATGATTAATCATCAAACAAGCCTAATGATAATTAAAAATAATTATAAAATATATTTTAAAATTTTTTATAGATTGAAATTGATTTAAAAAAATAAATTTGTAAATATTTATTTGACTTGTTGGATATTCATAGAGCTATATCGATTGTCTTGGAAAAAAAAAAAAAAGATTGACTGTATTATCATCCCCCAAGTAGTTCAATCAAAGTCACATAAATAATAATCAAAAAAAAATTTACCTAGGCAAATAAATTATTGAAAAAAAGTAGTAAAAAGAATCAAGATAATTTTGGATTTATTTAAAATAAATTTAACTGGTCATGGAGCTGCAGAATGTTGAGACAATTGATTTTTCTTTTTTTTTTTNTTTTTTTTTTTTTTTTTTCTTTTAAGATACAAAGACAGTTGAAGGTATTGAATAATTTAGTGAGGTCATGACATAAATAATTTTATAATTAAATTTAAAAATAATTCCAACAAAAATACTTGAATTATTTGTTATTTATTAATTATATTTTTATTAACTTATATTTATTTTTATTACAACTTGATGCGCGCGCTTCTAAAATAAATAATTAATTATTTAAAATAAATAAGCTAATCAAGTGTATAAAATTACAAAAAATAGTAAATTATTTTCTATATTTATAGATGTATTATGTAGTAATAATAATTAGGTCTATTGTAATTATTTCTACAACTGTTTCAACAAATTATTTTCTTATTTTTGTTGCTGCATTTGTTTAAGTATACAAACAATTAATAATTTTATTAATTACTATCATTTAAATGATTGTTTAAATCTTGGTATTGTTGTGGAAGAAAAAGTGAACCTATTTACCAAATTTAATTTAAAAAATGCCAATTATATTTTTTTATTTACGTTATATTCCCTCAATTTTTCTATACACAAATTGTATTGAAATAATTATTAATTTTGACCTCACCATTTAATTGTCAATAACTGATAACAATATTATCTCTTTGTAGAAAAAGTTAACGTCCACTTGTTGAACAAAGTATTAAGTGTACACCTAGGTAAACAAAAACAAAAACAAAAACAATGGGTACACGACGTGGTGGTTTTACTAGTCTTGGTGGTGGTGGTACTGGATCAATTCGTGGAAGTGCTGGAATTCTTAAAGAAAGAGCAAACATGTCATTTATGCTTGTTGTAATGTTCTTTGCTGTATTTGGATTAATAGTATTAACTGAAATATTTTTAATTGATGAACGTCGTGGTAATGGTGGTAATGGTGCACTTGGTGGTCATAGACAAGGTCATGGACGTCTTGCACCAGCTCCAGATAGACCAGATTATGAAGAAGTTGCAGTAAGTAAATCAAAAAAAAAAAATAAAATAAAAAATAAATATTTAATTCAATTATTTATTACTCATTAAAGGTTGAAGATTATGTTGGTTTAAAAGGTGGTTTTGATGCACAAATTGGTATGTTAATAAAAGATGATAAAATAAAAAAATCATCATCAATAATATCAAATAAAAATGATATTATAAATTTAACACCAAATATTGAATTACAATTACCACAGCTAGATCAAAATATTCGTCAAACAAATGGTGAATGGTTACCAGTTACAAATACACGTTTTAAATTTTATGTATATTCAGCATATTATGATGACAGAATAATAACAAGTACAACAAATAAAAAATATAATTCAAAATATGATAAAATAAATAATAATAATTATAATAAAGGTTTAATACGTATTATTGGTGCAACAAAAACACGTACACCAGATCGTGTATGGTGTAGATTATGGTATACACAAATAAATTCAAATTCAAATTCAACAACAACAAATAATATAACAAAAAGTATAACAGTACCAGCTAAAATAAAAGCAATACGTGAAAATTGGAATTTAAAATATTCAGCATGTTTTATAATATGTCAATTACCAAAAATTATTGATAATAATAGTAATAATACAATACCAGAATCAGTAAGTATTGTATCAAAATTAAAAATACAACCAACAAATCGTTTAAAAATACAAAATCGTCCTGATGAACGTCCATCAATACGACAATCACTTGGTATTTGTGTTAAACCACTTCATTATAATTACAATCGTGTATTACAGCTTGTTGAATTTATTGAGTTACATAAAATTCTTGGTACAACACATGTTACATTGTACAATGATACAGTTGGTGATGAAGCTAGTTGTGTATTAAAATATTATGAAGCTAAAGGAGTTGTTAGTATATTACCATGGCATAAACTTGACATGATATCACAAAGAGAAATAAGAACAGAAGGTTTATTTGCTGCATTAAATGATTGTCTTTATAGATCAATGTATAAATATGATTTTGTTGCATTATTAGATCTTGATGAATTTATTATTCCACGACATAATGATACAATTATTGATCTTATACAGTAAGAATAATTGTTTAATTTATAAAATAAATTTTAAGAAAGTTTTTAATTATTGTTTATATAATATTAATTGTTGTTGATTTAATTTTTTTCATTTACAGATGGATGTCAAGTAAAGTTAATATTAAATCTGGTGGTTCATTTTCATTTCAAAATGCATTTTTTTATTTACAATGGCCTGATGATCCATGGGTTACAACAAGTAAAACAGAAGCTGAAGCTGGTCTAATAACATTACGTAAAACACGTAGAAAATCAAAACTACATCCTCATAAACAACGTTCAAAATATATATGTAAACCACGTGATGTTGTTGAAGCTGGTAATCATTTTGTTTGGGAATTTTTACCAGGACATGGTACATTAAATGTACTTGCTGATCATGCAATATTACATCATTATCGTGTTTGTGAATTTGGTGGTGATGATTGTGTTAAAACACCATCAGTCATTGATAGAACAGCATATAAATATCGTGATAAATTAACTAAAACAATTAATAATATTTGGTCTGATCTTGATAATAATTGTCAACTACCAAAATTACAACCAGTACCAGTATTATCACCTCTTGTTCCAAGTAGCCCAGATCAAATTCCAACAAGATAACGATTATATTTTTTAACAAAATTTCAATCTACGAAATAAAATTAAATTTATAATCTTTTTTTTTTTTATCTTGTTTTTTAATCTAATTTTTAACAGTATATGGTATTGTTAAAAATAAAAATAAGAAATGGACTGCAAAATGAGCTCCAGCTTTATTTATTGTCAAATTTTTTTAAGCCAATTTATTTATACAAAATAATAATAATAATAATTAAAATATATGGAAATAATAATTTCTATAAAAACAGTATTTTTTTATAAAAAAAAATAAAATAAGAAAAATATTTTTTTTTTGTTTGTTTGGTGCTCTTTTAATAGTTGAGTGAATTTTTTTTATTTATTTTTTTTTTTTTTTTACAATAGTTTAAAGGAGGATATAAAATGGAAATAAAATTTTGCAAATAAAACTATGATGCATATCTGTAGAAGTGAAGGATTTTAAAAATAAAAAAATAAAATAAAATCATAAAACGTATGTAAATGTAGTTAATGTCAATCATAAAAATGATGTTATTGTAGAAATAAATTTGATGGAATATGTAAGACACTATAATTAATTGTGTCTTTTTGGATTGATATTTTTTCAATATAGCAGATATGCTAGTTTATAATATGGTAACTATATAAATAGGCAATAATTTAAACAATAAAAAAAAAAACATATAAATAATGCAAATGTAAATTTCTAATTTGCTCAATTTAAATGGCCGATAAATAATTATTAAAAGCATTTTTTTAAACAAAAAATTAATTATTTAATTTTTCAATTGAGCACATTAATTGGTAAAAATTAATAAAACAATTCGTATACTTTTTTACATTATATAATTGCTAAAAATTAATGATGCTATTTGTAGAAAAATTCAAAGAAAAAAAAATCGAAATAATACAATCATTTAATGAATAATTTTTTAAATGAAAATTATAATTTACAATAATTATTGTTATAATAATTTTGGTGCTACAGAATAATTTTATTGTCAATGTAAAAAATATGAAAAAAAAAAAACTGATTTCTATATTATCATGACTGAATATTAATTTTGTTTTAAAATATATTAATAAATAAATAATAATAAAACAAGTAAGGCATATTAATTATTTAAATTCCTATTTGAGTTTAATGAATTTATTTTCTGTTGCTTTATTTATACAAATTAATCTGAGAATAAATATTTAAAAATCCTCATCAGATCTTGACATTTTACTAGCTGCACGTTTTTCATTGTTTGATTTTAAATCATAGCTAGCAATTTCATGTCCAGCAACAGGATTAATAATTCTATTATCTTCTAAATCATCATCCTCATCGTCATCCTCATCATCATCATCATCATCATCCAAGTCACCATCAATAAGTAAATCACTATCACTGTCCAGGGATCCAATACTATCAGCATGTGATTCTTTTTGAAGACCACGTTGACGTCCTGACATACTGCCATAAATTTTTCTTTGTGTTATTTGCATTCTTGATGTTCTTTCAGCTGTTTCAGATGGTCTTATTGTTGATTGATTTGGTGTTTCCATAGCACGTTTTTCAGCTTCTTCAAGTGGACCATGTATATCATTTATAAATATTGAATCATTACCTTCCATCATACTTTCAAAACTAGCATCTTCACCACGTAATTTTTCTAATTGTCTTTTTGTTGCTGCTTGACGACGTTCAAATCTTTCTTGTTCAGCTTTTGCAGCATCCTCATAAAGATGCTCAAGGTAACCAAGATAACGATTTTTTTGTAAATAATCATCATAAATAATACGTAATTCAATTTCTAATTTTTCAAATTCTTCCATAAATGCAGGACGTACTTTACGTAATGTTTGTAAACGTTTATTATTTCTTTCTAATTCAATACGACGACGTTCAATTCTCATTTCAAGATTTTGTTCTGTTTCTTTAACATTATCAATTTGTATTTTAGTATCTTCAATTTCTTTTTTTGTATTATTTATAACATCCTTCATGGCTAATTCAATTTCTGATGTATCAAATTGACGATTTATTTTTGAATTTCTTATTTCACGTAGTTGCACTTCACGACCAAGTAAATCAAATAAACTAGCACCATTAACAGTCAACGCACTTGCTAATTGTCGAGTATATTTTAATTCATCAATACGTTTTGTTATATCAATTTTATCAATTTTTTTTGTACCTTTATCATTCAACATTTGTTTGCTTTCATCAAAACTATTTTTCTGTGCATCATACAACATTTTTGTTATTTTTAATAATTCATGAACAGCATAACCATCAGCTTGATACAATTTTTTAGTATTTAATTTTATATTTGCATTAATTGCCTGTTAAAAAAAAACAACAATCATCATGAAATTATTATTACTATTATAATTGTAAAATGATTTTTATTATTAACCATAAATTCAGCAGCTCGACGAATAAGTGCAACTCTTTCTTCTTCAGTTGCATGCTCTGTTGGAATATCAGCACTTGGATCAAATCTATGAATTAACCAAACTAATATTTCAGCAACCAGACGAAAATTTGGTACTCGAAAATTTCCATATGATATTAATCTTGGATAATCCAAGTACGTCATCATCTCAATAAAATCTAAAATAATTTTATCATTAAATTGTGTCAAATATATTTTAATTATTACTTACTTTTCATGTCCTTGTAAGACATCTTGTTTTAATATATTTTTGATAATTTAATAACAATTATTAATGAGTTATTTAACAAGTAAATTTATCACAATAAATGTTAGAAACACCACGTTGTTTGGAATTAATGTATCCATGGCAACACTTGCCCCTCAAAAATTATAAAAATATATTTAAGATTTAAATTATTATTGATTATAATTTTCATTTTTATTAATTAATTAAACTATAAAAATAAAAAAATTAATAAATTTTAATTATTATAAATAAAAGCAGTATAAAAAAATAAATTAATTGATTTTTTTTCTTTTTTTAAGATTTATTTTTGTATTTATTTACATAATATAAAAACCATTTGTCTATTTTTTACTTAAATGATTTTATTTTTTTTTTGTTTTACAGGTAATCAGTGGGATTACGTTCTTGTTTAATTTGTGATTTAATTCGTTTTTCAAATAGACGTTGTCGAGCAGCTTTAATTTGACCTTTACGTATTTTTTCTTCAGTATCAGGTGATGTTGTTGGAGCTGGAGTTGCTGCTTTTCTAATCATACTACGAAGTCTTTCAAGTGCATCAGCAAGATTCATTTGTTGTGATTTTGTTAATTCAGATTTAATTATTAAATAACCATCTTTATTTATACGTGATTTTTCCTGTTTAATAAACAATGTTTTTTTAATTATAAATATGTAAAAATTTGTGGTGATTTATGTTAGTAATTTAATGACAAACCTGAACTAATAATTTATCACGAATTTCATCAGATATCCATGTTGCATTTTTAACTTGAAATCTCAGGTCAACTTTTGAATTAACAACATTTACATTTTGTCCACCAGGTCCACTGCTACGACTATATGTCACTGACAATTTATCCATTGGTATAAAACCATCAAACTTTGCATTTGGATCTTCAGGAATCTATTTTTAAAAAAACAATTAAAATTTTTATTGTTATTTATTTATCATTGTAATAAAGCTGTTTATTTATTTTTCATGACTATTTGTTTATTTTATTTAATGACAAATTGAGAAATAAAATATCTCAAAACCCCTATTGACAAATGACCTATTTTTTTTTGGTTATGTTGTCAACACAGTAAACAATATAATTTTAATGTTTTTTATTATGTCATAAAAAATAGTATATAAAATTTTTTAACTTACAAAAGTTGGTGTGTAAATTTTTAAATTACTTTTTGGATAAAATTTATCTAAAGAATATGCACTTTTGTATGAATATTTACGACTTAGTCCACTAAATTTACAAAATGATATTACATTGTCTTTTTTTAAGACATTAAAAATACAATTTTTTATTATACTCATTTTTGTTATTATATTTTCAACAATAATAAATCAAATGTTAATGTATTTTTTAAATTATTATTTATTGATAAATAAATGGAGTTTTTATTTATAAATATAATTCACATCAACATGGATGTCGCCATTTTTAATTCTTAATTATTATTACTCCATCGAGAGAAAATAAAAACGATTAATCGATTGTCCCATTCGATTATCTAAATTTAAATTTAAATGTTTATTTTTTGAACAAGTACTTGAGAATTTATTTTTAAAAATACAACCCTATTGTTGAACAATATTTTTTTATTTATTTGGACTATCAGTTACTGGTTCACTAGGTAATTTTAAAAGTGACCAGTAACTATAGCCAGATGGACAAATATATGAAAAAAAATTGTTGATTATTATCATCATCATCATCATCAATAATCATATCGCTCTCATCAGAAGAAAATTTAAGATGATGCATAAACTTTAAAAAATAACCAGTTCATTTGTGGCATCCCAGGTAGAAACTAATGTCAATTTGACGTCAATTTCAGACTTTATAGAGACATCAATTGACGTCAAATTGACATTAGCTTCTACCTGGGATGCTGCAAATAAAACAGGAAAAAGCCACACAACCGAAAGATTACAAGTTGTGAATCACAACACTAAAAAATGTCTATGGTGTCTTGAAGAAATTGAGATGTTTGACATGTTTAATTTACACCACAAAATTCATGCATTCTCTGGAGGATCGATTTACTGCCCTGGATTCTTGACATAATTATCCGCAACTTATCCCGAGTGACTGAGGTAACTATTTTGTGAAAATTCATCCTAATTTGTAGCTTTATTTGGACCTTTCTCAATGGTTTTCGTGTTATCTCATGTACATCGGATAATTATATGAAAATTATATGTCAAGAATAGTTATCCAACTGATGTATCACATATGTCAGCCCTGGTAAAAATATTTTTCCGAATTTCTCCGCTTTTACTCCGAATTTCTCCTAAATATTGACTCAGCGGAGAAGTGAGCGGAGAAATTTTTTTCGGCGTGGAAAAATTACTCCGAACTTTTTATTAACTATAGTAATTTTATTAATATATGATTATATTTTTCTTTTTTATTTGATAAAAATAATACTTTAGTGATAAACATCAGAAATTTATTTTTTTACCAATGACTAATATTTATTCTAAGTAAAATTGTATGTTTTAAATTTATTTAATTATTTATTTTAATAATTTTTTTATGTACATATGAATAGCTGGAAAAATAATTTTTTATCTACAAAAAAGTATGATAAAAATTAAGCACAACTCTTGTTATTATCATAAAATCAGGTAAAAAATTTAAAAGTGATTTTGTTTTTGTCTCAATTTTTACAATTAAAATATACTTACTCATAAAATAATAATATATATTTTTTTGCTCTGCAAAATTGAAGCAATACGTATGGGGCTAAAAGAAACCTAAAGCAATACGTATGAGGATGGAAAAAATTAACGCAGTACGTATGAGGCTTAGAAAACTCAAAGCAATACGTATTGGGCTCAAAAAAATCAAAGCAATACGTATGGGGCTAAAAAAAATTAAAGCAATACGTATGGGGTGGTAAAAAATAAAGCAATACGTATGGGGTCAAAAAAAATTAAAGCAATACTTATGGGGCTGAAAAAAATTAAAGCAATACGTATGGGTATGCCCTAGTATTAAAAATATAAATCTATTTTTTAGTTTTATTATCTTGTTGGTTTTTATTTTTTTGTTGAAATGAAAATTTATAGATTTTATTATTATAAAATTGTATTTTTTAAATTTATTTAATGATTTATTTTGATAATTTTAGTATGTACATGTGAATTGTTGGAAAAATAATTATTTATTTACAAAATAGTATGATGAAAATTAAACACAACTGTTGGATGAAAAATTAAATAAATATCCTTGAAATTTTTTTTCGTTAAATAAATAATAATATTATATTACATAAAATAAATCAAAAAAATTTGTTGCTTTATAAAAAACTATATATTTTCCAGCTGTATAAATAATTTCGTTTTATTGTTTATATTTTTGAACATAATCGACTGTTAAGTATTCATACTTTTGTGTGTCAGGCATATTATCTTCACATGAAATGAATACTTTCAATTTCTTTTTACGATTTCTTGATATTTCATCTGCTTTCTTTATAAATTCAGAAGTTACACCTGTGTTCTTAACGCTAAAATAGTACATATCTGGTGAATTTTCAAGAACTTTAATGGCTGATGTATTTGTAATTTTTTTGCTGAATGGTAAGCTCAATAACAACATATTTTTTAGCAATTTAATTGAAGTGTCAGTGACGTTATTATACCCGTAACAATCAAGTCTTCTTAAAGAACTCATCTTTGAAATTGCTACCATACCAGCATCAGTTAC
Source organism: Aphidius ervi (assembly GCA_015776835.1). Taxonomy (NCBI): domain Eukaryota; kingdom Metazoa; phylum Arthropoda; class Insecta; order Hymenoptera; family Braconidae; genus Aphidius; species Aphidius ervi. Next base: position 930,441 of record MKYW01000025.1, on the reverse strand, counting down.
CTGTTGACAATAAATTTGTAGTGTGTGTAATTGCCTCATTTGATTGGCAATATTATATAAAAAATCATCAGTAACTCGATATTTTCTAATATCTAATTTCTTGATATATTGAAAAATTTCGAAGCTATCAATTTTATTTTCATAATATTTACACTGGTCATTAATACTTCTTATTTGAGGATATGTCAAAATTAAATAATTGTTCAAACTTTCAGGACAGCTTATACCAGCATGTTGAAATGTTTTTAAGGCATTTAGTTTAGAAATCACCTGCAAAACAAATAATTCATAAGTACCTATATGTAAAAAATAAAAATAATATTTTTGCTTTTTTTTTTGCAATAGATATGAAGTTCAACTTACACTAGTGATTTCTTCTGGAAATTTAGTATTGTCCCCCATGCATCCAGACCAATTTGATAGATTAAGTTCAGTCAATGTATCAGCAACGTTTAACAATGAATTGATTAATGTAAGAGGTACATATGTACCGCAATTTATAAAACATTGAAATATAATTTTCAATACTTTTAGTTTAGAAAGACTTGTAAATGCATTATCTAATATTGCATCATCAATGTATTTAATTCTTATTCGAAGTTTCACGAGGTTTGGACAAGATTCATTGATAACTGGCACTATGTTACAATGACTATACGCTGTCAAGTCTAAATCTGTTAAAAAACGACCACATTTATTAAGCAAAGATTTTAAAAAACTAAATTGTCCATCGATTGTTGAATAATTTTTAATTAAATAATTTGGATACTCATCATATTTCCAATGAGTTAGTTCAAGTTTTTTGACATTAAACCAAGAATAATTATCAAGAACACTTTTCCATTGTTTGCATACTAAAAAAATTAATTAATTGTCATTATTAAATAATTTATCTTATGTATTAATATTATCATACCCAATGCAATTTTTGGCCTTTCACATACTGGAACATACATGAATATTTCAGCCAGGCAATCATCATTCACATGGTCAATTGTCATTTTATTTTCGGCGTATGAATCATCATCATGTTGACAGAATATCTAAAAAAAATAATCAATATTCATATTTAATAACAATAATTCAATATTTATTGCAGTTATTTTAAACTAACCTTATTATCTATTTTGCTAAAACCACGTGTTGAAACTTGACTTGTAACTTTGTATTTTTTTTCCAAGTTTTTTTCCAATTCTGATTCACGTAATCTCTTAAATTGAGTCATATTTAATAGAATGTGGTATCCACAATAATCAAGTTTTCGGTTAATATATTTTTATTTCAATATATATTACCTAGGTATATCCAACTTTTTATTTAGATAAATTATTTCGCAGTCTGACACTATCGAGCGACTTTTTTTATTTGAAATACGGATGTGCGATTAAGCCAATATATCGGTCGACTCGATATTCATACCCGATACTGACGATATTATTTTAAATCGAAATAAATCTATAAATCTATCATCATAAAATTAGGTAAATAATTTTTTCTAAATTACCAATAAAACTGATTTTTTTTTTGTCTCAAATTTTACAATTAAAATATACTTACTCATAAAATAATAATATATATTTTTTTACTCTGTAAAGACACGTGTAAAAGATTAAATTTTTCTAAAAGAATTTATTGATAAATGGTGATTAAAATTTGTTTTCTCAATGTCAATACATTAGTTGATAAATCCATGATGATAAAAAAATTTACGTCGTTTTAAAAATTGAAAAACAATTTTCTAGTCAGGTTTTGTACATCAAGCATTATCAAAAACATAACATACGTGAATAATCAACTTGTCATTAATCAGAGTAAAAAGTCACGTGCATTTAAATTTTTTTACAACTCTCAAACGCAAAAAAAAAAAAAANAAAAAAAAAAAAAAAAAGGTAACTACTTGTTGCTTTTCAGCATTTATCGAAAAACAAACAATTATTCAATTTAAATTACTATCAAATTCTTCGTCTCTATATAAAAATAAAAACGAAAAAATAATCTTAAATATTTTTCTTCCAGACATAAAAACAAAAAACACAATTTGCATACTCGTTTTTTCTAAAAAATATATAAATTTCAAATATAAAATGTTTTTTTTTATAAATAAATAATAAAAAATATTAAATATAAAATTTATAGTTTTTTTTTTTTCAATTATAAAAATTCTTTTTATTATTATTTAAAAAATAGAAATAATTTTTAAATCTCTCAATCGATGATTATTTTGATGATTTTTCTACGAAAATATTAAGCGAGAAATTAGTATTCAATCTCAACCGGATTCTCCAAAGAATGTCTATAATAATAATAAGATTATATAAAAAAACAAGACATTGAAATTGAAAATAAAAAACAAATCAAGTTAGTAAAAAAAAAATGTGTATAATTTAGGAATAAAAAAAAGTATAGACGCGTTGGGAATTAAAAAAGAAAAAAAAGCGAGATGTATTTTTTCGAGTTGCCACATTGTCAAGACACATGTGACTATTTTAAATAATATCACATGATAATGATATTATATATGCGGGTAAAAAGAAAAAGTTCCAAATATGAAAATAGTCACGAGAATTATATCACAATTATTATGCGACGATTATGGTAAACGAGGTGAGACTTTGTTACAATTAAATTTAATTTGGTGTTACAAAAAAAAAAAATTGTATTACGTTGATGGTTGACAGAAGCATGCTGTTGTTTTTCTTATTTTTTAATTATAATGATGCTTTTAATGACAAAGATAATACTATACCCAGAAAAAGACTATTTTTTTTCAAAAAAAAAAATTACAAATTTAATTTATTGAAAATGTTTTCAACGAAAATATTCAACTGACATATTAATAAAATTAATTTAATAAAATTAAATTATTGTTTTATAAATTAACAATAATTTCAGTTTATAAAAATATTTATTTAATTTATTTATTTATTGTTAATATATTATTAAAAAATTTAACTTGAAAATAAATTTAGAATTTTTTTTTAAATTATAATTTAATAAAAGCTCAAGATATAATTAATTGCATAAACAATAATTTAATTTTGTCTAGTAATTTATGTAATAATAACAATAAATAATTAATTAGTTTAAATAATTAATTTACATTATATAAAAATAATTATTTATTTTAATTTTAAAATTTAAATCAATATAATTTATTTTGAGTTGATTAAAAATCAATTATTTTCTGTGTGATGATGATGATGATGTTGATGATGATGATGATGATGATGATTACAATGACTCTACTGATGCAAATAACAATGATGATTATCAATAAAATCTACCCATAATAAATAATTCATAATTAACTATTTGAAAAAGAAAAAAAAAAACAAATTAAAATAAATATTTTTTCTAAAATGATCAATTAATAATTATCCAAGTTAACATGATGATGATGATGATGATTTTTTTTAACATCAAGACATCAGGGACTAGCTCAAGGATTCATCACCGAATCCGGCTAAATTTATATCTCTATTTTTTTATTTTTTAAATTCATCACAACTTATATTCTCCATTTAAAAATCCTTGAAGATAATTTTGTCTTAAATAATTAAGATGCTACTTGTTTTCTTAATTTTTTTTTTTGTTGGTAAATATATATTTCATTTGCAATAGAAAATAATAGATCAATTGATTGATTGATATATTTATTCGTATGAATTTAGCAACAATATATTATCAGGATAAATTATAAATAAAAATAAATAAAGTTGATCAATTTATTTTTTTACTGACAAAAAGATCACCTGATTCGAGTTACAATTTACAAACGCCATGAGCATAATGATATTGCATAAACAAGGATGTAGTTAAGTTTTATAAAATCGGGTCACTGGACGAAGTTACTGTATATTTTTTTTTTATTTTCAAACATGTATATCAGTATATTTCTCCATCAAGGCATCAACATACTTTTTTTCATTCAAAGAACTTTAAATAACAAAATATCAGTTAAAAATTTGTCTAGATAAATATAAAATAAATATAAATCATTTTATAATAATAGTAATAATCATTTTTTTTTTGTTGTAAACATCTGATGATATTGAAGCCTTGGATAAATCCACCGATGGCAAAAGTTATTGACCGACTCTCAGGGCTCACTGCCAACTGCAATTATCTTCTTTTTTTTTTTGTAAAAATAATAAAATAAATATAAATCATCTGTCTTGAAAAATAAATAAATAAATTGATTATTAAATTATTTAAACTAAAGAAGAAAATAAAAATGTAATAATAAAATATAAATTTTCAAATTAAAATTAGATTTTCAATTTTTTTAAATGAAAAATTTCAAAAAAAATCATCTAAAAAAATTTCTAAATAAAAAGTAATAGTTTTTTTTGTTTTAAATAATTTTTAAATATTTAAAAAAATGATTATGATTTGATTAAAATATTAAATCAATTATTAATTAAAAATTACAAATAATAATTTCTAAATAATATGAAAATCTAATAAAAATAATTTTATAAAAAAGTATATCTTCTATGAAATAAAAGTTAAATATCATTTGAATATTTATTAAATATAAAAAGAAATAACAAAATTAAATAAAGAAAATGAAAAAGAAAAAAATGATAATGATAATAAGTTTGAGGATTGAGAAAAAAAAAAAAAATATAAGTGGTTGGTTGGTAGCAGTAACAACAGCAACAACAGCAACAACAAAAAATCAACTCGAGGCTTCATCATTTGAGCACGAAGAAGAACACGACCTTCCTCTGTCTCACTTCGACACTTTCACTGAGTCCCGTGACTTGGATAGTGTGCCTCGTGACTTCTAGTCCCGTGACCAACCGTGACTTCCTCTGACTAACACAAATTTAAAATTAAAAAAATAATAATTAAATATCAATGATCACATCATCATTTACTAATACACAAACTCTCAATTACTGACGTCAACGATCTCATTGTTTATATTTTATTATTAAAATTTTTTTCAAATTAATTTTAGTTATTTTATTATTTTTTTTTTTTTGCTCATTGAATCAAGTCTTCTGTCTTTAGATGATTTTTTATAATGATAATTATTTAATGTCTTATTTGAGCTTTTAATTAGATGTCTATTAATTTTTCATTTTTTTTTTTTAGGCAAAAATGAAAAAAAAAAAAGCTCAATAAATCAATTTTACTGATAAAAAATTGAGTTTTTTTTTTTTTATATAATTATTTCATCATTAATTTTGAGAAAGGTCGTCGTGTGGATCACGAAATTTTGGAATAAAAAAATATTTTCTAAAAAATAAAAATAATTAAGGATATATAAATTTATTGATCTTACGAAAATATAAATTTTAATGATAAAAAAAATCTACGGATTTAAATATTATTTTGAAAAATATTAAAATAATAATAAATATTATTAGTTTATTTGATTAACAATTTGAAAAAAATTATAAATATTATTTATTTTAGTAAATGGCAATTGTATTTGAATAAATTCTTCTCAAAAAAAATAAACAATATAAAATAATTGCATTGTTTTTTTTTTAGAAATATATTTTAAAATTAAAAAAAACATTAGTTAATAATTTAAACAACAATATTAATTATTAATAAAAAATTATAATCTTATTTAACTATTTTATTAATATTTAATAATTAATTTAAAATTTCATATTTAAATTTCTACAATTCCTAAAATCAATTAAAAAATATTTGCATAAAAAAAACCAACCAACAAGTGAAAAATAAAAATAAAATTTCTTCGAATAAAAAAATGCAAATAAAAATTACAATGAAAATAAAATGATTAACAATTAAAACCAATGATAAAAAGATGTAAAAAAAAATGTTATTTTTCGTTGATGTAGTTGATGATGATTTGATAAATAAGAGAGGGGGGGGGGGATAAAAAATACAACTGGATGAATATAAAACTCTCGATTTTATTCTGAAAGTCTCACTGTTAATATGAAATATCTATGAAGACGTGAGTACGATAAATATTATTGTACATTGATTTCAATGTTGATGGTACCAAGTGAATATATATATAGCTAAGTAAAAAAGCGTGAAAGAGAGTGGCGGCAATATTACTTTTAGTATATTTATAATACTCTCCCACTTGAAATATACAACTTAAATATATAAAAAAAAAAAAATCAAGCAATACAACCAAGTTTCCCACCAATACGTTAAATATATTTATTTACTTGGCCGAGTTACTACAAGCATCAAAGTAATCCTTTCGCGGGTTCAGTCTGTGACGATCATCGGTGTCAGGGAGTTCAACTTTTTAATAAAAATATATCATATCTTCAGGGATAATTTTAATGTACATTTTTAATTGTGTCCTGGGCACAATAATGTGCTCATTATTTATACGTTAAAAAATCATAAATAAGTTTTAATTTAACGAGAAAAATACCTGAAGAAAAAAGAGAGCTTTTAAATTGAAAAAAATTAAATAAAAAAGCTCTGGTCGATGAGAACAATCATGGGGACAATTGGCTTGTTAAGGTAAATTTTATATTATTTAATTTATTTTTTTTACAATTTATTTATTTAATTTTAATAGTTTATTTTAATGAAAATTATTATTATTTTTTTTATTTTAAATTCCACGTGGTTTTATTTTATTATTGTGAAAGACAATAAAAAATAATTATTAACGGATATTTATTTATTTATATTGACTCACTAATTGTAGATAATAATTTTTTAAAAATAATAAATAATAAGTATTGAAGAATAGATGTAATTTTCGTTGACACAGGTCAGGGTTTTTATGTTAAACACATGTGAGTTATTAATTTATTTTTGTATATTTACAATTATTTTGTAATTTTGTAATTTTATTTATTATAATTAGTTGGCTTGTTTGTTGTATTAAATTATTAACTATTTTTTAAACTTGACATGTTGTTATTTTATGAGTTAATTTGTTCGAGTTGTTTTTAATCAACGGGGTTAATTTTTTTCTTAATAAATTTTACTTCGATTTATTTAATATTTAGTTTATAAAAAAATTATAAATATAAATTATTAATGTTTATGAAAAAGCTAAACATAACAAATTTAAAAATAAAATTATTATTGTTTATTTATCAGGATTAAATACCATAAATAATTTTATTAATTTTTAAATTTTTAAAAATTTATTTCTCTAATTTATTTAATATTTTGTATTTAGCTTAATTAAAATAAAAAAAAAATTAAAAAAATTCTTTTTAAATTAAAAAATATCTTCTTCTTTTATATATACATTTATATTTTCCTGGACACTTTCACGTTTCTTAAGTAATATCAAAAAATTATAAAAAAAAAAAAAAAATGAGGAGACAGTCACGCTTAATACTGGGTAAGGATTGAGTCAAGGATAACCACATCGCAAGCCCATTATTCCTCAGTTCTCTTGACCATAACGGACTGATCGTCTTTGATCAATGACGTGACATATAAAAATGACAAAAAATTAATTGAATAAAAATATCAAAAATAGCAAAAAAAAATAAAAATTGGCAAAACGAAAAAAATTAAATCTTCAATGATATTAATATATCAGCTAAAATAATTCACTAAATTATTAATAAATGCAAATTATTTACATCAATAACCTTGATTTAATAGAAAATAAAAAAATTTTTTAAGCAAATATTTGTATGTGGAATTTAAACACGTATTGACAGTAAGATGTTTGCGTCTAGTCACGTAAAAAAAAAAAAAAATGTATGAAGAGGATACTTTCTCCAAGTCTATAAAAAAATTGTACTTCCTCATTTATGATGGCTCCAATTTACAAAAAAAAAAAAAAGACAAATATAAATAACATTTGAAATTTTATAAAGCAAATATTATTAAATAATTTTTGATTATTAAAATAAAACAATTAAATTTTTTTTCGAGTGAATTTTTGTTTGTCTTGTTTCGATGATTTTTTTTTTCTTTTAAATTTTAAATATATTAAAATTTCTCTTTCCGTTTCCGTTGACCCACTGACACCCAAAAAAAATATTGTCAATAATTAATCGAAAAATAAATAATTTATATATATTTAGAAGTTGTATAGAAAATTTAAAAGGAAATTTTATGTTAATTATTATTCGTGTGTTAAATTTAAAAAAAATATATTTCAATGAAATTAAAAAAAAAACGACCTTTTAAAAGATTTGTTGATGCAAAAGATGACGGAAGTTTGTTAAGAGTGAAAATATAAGAAAAAAAAAAAAAAAAAGGAATTTTTAAATTTTTTTTTATAAAAGAAAGGAAAGTAGTTGGTGTCTGATGTTGCCTGGAGCTAAAAGTTGGAGTGTCCATGTCCCTGTCCCTGGCCGCTGGCACGAGATGAAAAAAATTCTTTTTTTTTTTGTATGAAATACTTGTGTGTTATATGCCCCAGGGCAACGATCCACATGCCAACCTTACTTTCAATCCTGGTATTGAAAAAAAAAATATATTTAATTCATTTTTTTTTTCACTCAGTTTAGTCATTCTCATCAAATTTTCAATGACAAAACATACACTGTCATTCAAAGTAAATAAAAAATTAATTAATTAATTGAAATTTAAAGTCAAAAAATTAATTAATTAATGAAAATTTGAATTTTAATATTTTATAAATTACAATTGTTATATTGTTATTGCTATTTTTTATTTAAAAATTTTAAAATATTAATTTTACATTAATTATTTTGCTATTTAAAAAATTTTTTAAATATTCATTCGTACATTCCTTTCAAGGTCTTTGATGTGTCCTGAATATAAATGACCCAATGGCCCAAATTTATTCCTAGATAATAACAGCTAATAAATTTTAAACAC
>MKYW01000025.1:906371-921652 GCA_015776835.1 Aphidius ervi | reverse complement strand
AACAAAAAAAAAAAAAAAAACATTTCTATACAAGTTATTTGTCAATTGATAATAAATTCATGACATAGAAAAAAGTAAAAAATAGAAAAAACAAAAATTTCTATTTTAAAATGACAAAACTATTTGATAATTTTTATTTAAATATTTTGAGATATCATAAATCCATGAAATGATATGTATTTTTAAAATTTAAATTTAACATTAAAATGTGAAAGTTAAAAAATATCAAAATTATGAGATGAATACTCTCACTTATTATAAAAAAAAAATAAAAATGTATTATTTATTTTTCAGAACCAGTGGAATATTACTGCTGGTAATTTTCATATCGAAAATTTATGCAATATCTACACCAGTTAATGGACACCTGGATCTGTCTGGTAAGTTTGAAAAAAAATAAATAAAAAATAAAAAAAGGGAATCCTAAAAGCAGATTGAAGATTACATTTATTATTTAACTTTTTAAATTTATTACCATCACGTATTATTAACGATAATATAAATTTACTCGCGTAATCGCAATTAAATTCATAGTGTCTGTAAAATAATTACGCGCCCATCACAAGGCACGTTTTATCCTTGCTACATACTCAAATAACCCATAAACCTATTTTTTTTTTTTTTTNTAAACCCACGTAATAAATTTACATTTTTTTTTTTTTTTTTTAATTATCGTACACATGGTCTTGATATTTAAACAAATTACCATTTTATTTAACTTTTTTTTTTTTGTTTATTATTAATGAGGTAAATGGATTTATAATAAATTTATTTTTAATTTATTTTTCACTTTTATATTCGTGAATTATTTTTTCTAATGGATTTATTTATTTTTTTTTTAAATAAAATTTTAGCTTGAAAGTTTTTTAATTTAGTTTTTTAAATAATATAAATTCGAGTTTAATTATTATTGTTTATTTGAAAGGGTTAATTAGTAAATCTTCTTTTATATAATTAAATTTTTTTTTTTCAATTTTAAATAATTTTCTCTGAGTTATCTAATTTCTAATTTAAAAAAAAAAAGTAAAATTATTGTTGTTTATTTAACAATGCTAATATACAATGAATTTTAAAATTCAATTATTTTTTTAAATTAATATCTCTATTTTTCTAATTTATCTAATTTTTTATTTACAAAAAAAAAAAAAAACACAATGTTTAAAATTTTTTTTTTTTTTTGCTGAATTAATTTATTTTAGACACTCTCAAGTTAAAAATATATCAAAATTATATTTTTTTAATTCATTAATTAACTGTTTAAATATATAATTATTTTTTTCAAATTTTAGAATACATCTATGGTGTTGATGATGACCTACAAGCTCGAGCACGTGCAGCTCTTGAGGCTGAACAATTAGCCTATCAATCAAACTGGCAAGTAAAAAATAAAAAAATAAAATTTAAATAATAACAAAAAGAAATTTTCAAATAACAAATATATAAAAAAAAAACAATTTATATATACACTATGTCATTAAAGTGAAATGTAAAAATGAAAAATAAAACAAACACGTTGGTCAGGTTTAATTTGTCATTACCATTTTTGAAATACAAGTTTAACAGAATTGTTCTTGAACTACCGGCTAGACAAGAATTTATATTACAAAAAACAAAAAAAAAAAAAACAACAACAATCTGTGAAAGTACAATATATAATTTAAAAAAAAACTAAACTTGTATTTAAAATTAATTTACAATATTTATATTTAATTATTCAGGAGAAAAGATGGAATTAATGAAAATGCAAATAAATGTGGTGAAATTAAAGAGAATCCATGTCCACCATCAATGTACAGGACACCAACTGGTACCTGCAACAATATTAGATATCCATCATGGGGCTCAAGAGGTTCACCATATCTCAGATTTTTACCACCAGCATATTCAGATGGTAATAAAGAAAGTTTAATTATTTTTCAATTAAAAAAAAAAAAACATTTATTTACCCAAACAAACATTGATTATTATTTAAATTATCATAATCAAATATAGAAAATTTATTTTAATAATTATAAATAAATATATTAAACTGATACTTTCAATCATTATAATTTCACTTAAAAAAAAATAATTAATCAATGCTAAAATAATATAAATAAATCAAGCGTTAAATTTTTTTTTCAATGAAAATATTAAATTTTTATTTAAAAAAATCATACAGATGAAAGTATTTTATTTTAAAAAAGAAAAATAAAAAAAAAAAATAGAATGAGGAAGAAAGAAAGTTTAAAAAGCATCATGATGCTTGTGTTAGTTATTTATTATATTTTTATGTGTGTGTAATGATTATTTGTATAGTTATACTGTTTTAAAATTGTAGTTATTCTTCGAGCTCGTGATCACGTATCTCAGTTTATATCAGGTCAAGAATGGAAAGTGAAAATTCAAACGTGTTGTACTACCTTAACACACAGTCAACACACACACACACACATGAATATATATATATTAAAATAATTCACCTTTTGAATCCCTTTCAGTTAATTTTATAACAATAATAATTGTATAATTTTTTTTTTAACACATTCACCTTGATTATGATTCAAAAAAATGATTAGAAAACATACTGGTTGTTTTTTTTGGTTTGTTTTTTTTTCATTTAATTTTTTTTATTGTTACTGGTTCACCAAGTGAAACTCAATTATTATTGCACCATTTAAACAGTATGAATACCAATTGATGATGTTATAATAATATATAATCAAATGTAAATTCATTGTCTATATTAACTGATGAGAGAAACTCATTTGTGACATCATTCAAAAAATATTATTTTTTCATTTTATTCTACTGGCTGTAATTATTAATATTTTTACTATTAATTTTTTTAAATTTATAAACTATTAAATTATGTTATTTATTTAAAAATAGATAGTATGTAAAATTTATATTTATTTTTATTTATTTTATCATATCAAATCGAAATTATTTCTATAGCTAAAAATTAAATTTTTCGATTTTTTCGATTTTGCAAAATATTTATTTTAAATATTTAAAAAAATTATAATAATATTATTTTTAATTAAAACAGGTATGTCAAGACCACGTCAATCAATAAGCCATCATTCTTTACCATCCCCAATGGAAATAATAAGACAACTTGAATCATCAAGTTTACACAAAGAAACACGTCATGAAAAAAGAAAAGTACTGACAAGTATAACTGGTCTATGGGCTGAATTAATATTACGTGATATATCATCACCAATAACACCACATCTTGATCCAACACGTTGTTGTCAAGATAATAATAATAATAATAATCAAAATCGTGAATGTTATACAAGTTATGAAAACAATGGTGAATGTAAGCCATATTATCGTAACGTACCAACAAGAACAGCATATGGTTGTAAATATGAATCACGTGAACAAATGAATGGTGCTACTGGTTATCTTGATGGTTCTGATATATACGGTAATACTGATGATAAATTTCACATATTAAGATTATATGAAAATGGTAAAATAAATATAACAAAATGTCAAATTTGTCAAGACAATAATAATCAACTTGGTAATTTATATAAAATATTATTAAATGAACATAATCGTATTGTCAATGATTTAAAATTGATAAATCCACATTGGAATGATGCAAAGCTATTTTGGGAAGGTAGAAGAGCACTTGTTGCACAAATACAAAGAATAACATTTGTTGAATTTTTATCTGGTATACTTGGTGAATTTGATAATGATGAATTTGAACAATTAAGTAGTGGTTATTATCGTGATTATTCATCACATAATAAACCAGGTGTTTATGATGCAATTGCACTTGTTGTATTACCAGCATTAGCATCATTATCACAAAATATAAATGATAATAATATTAGCATTGAAAATCAACTTGATAAATCAGCACGTGGTATAACACTTGATATACAACGTAGTGAATCAAAATATTGGAATACAAGTGCATTATTAATTCATAAATCACGTGATTTTGGTATACCAAGTTATAAAAAATTTGTTGATTATTGTTCAAATAATAATAAAGAATCAAAAGAACATATTAATTATGAAGATAAAATAATACTTGATAATATTTATATGAATTATGATGATGTTGATTTATTAATTGGTGGTATATTAGAAAAAGCATCAAAAGGTTCAGCAATTGGACCAACATTTGGATGTTTACTTAAACAACAATTATTAAAATTACGTAATTCTGATCGTTTTTGGTATGAAAATGATATACCACCATCATCATTAACACCAGAACAATTAACAGCAATAAGAAGAACAAGTTTTTCTGGTTTATTATGTGCAAATACAAAGCTAGAACGTATACAACCAATGGCATTTTTACAAAGTGATGCATATTTAAATGCTAAAATTGATTGTCAACGTCATAGTCATCTTGATTTATCAGCATGGAAAGAAAACAATGGTAATGATGATGATAATGATGATATATCAAATGTAAATTTTAATGAAGAAAATCAAAAAAATGAATTTAATTATGAAATTATTGATAAAAAAATAAATAACAATGACGATGATGATGGTGTTGATGATGATGTAGTATTGAGTAAAGATATTATTGAAGCAGCATTAGAAAAAGCAAAATTAAATTTAATTGAACGTCGTCGTATTGAATACAATGCATGGTTAAATCAAAAATATGCTGATCCAAAATCACCAGCTGGTACAGCAGCAAGTTTTTCAAAAGCAAATAAAGATGCATTATTACTTGCAAATTCATCAATACTATATGAATTAGCAACAAATGAGCTACTAAATGGTGTACAAGGTTTACGTAAAAGAAGAAGAAGAAGAAGACGTCAAGCATTTGATAATAGTGGTAATAGTTTAGGTTTTCCTGGTTCTGATTTTTCAGATGTATTACAAAATGTTGATATATCAAATATATTACCTGGTAATACATTACCATTTGAAGCTGATTGTCCAGATGAAGAAGGACCATGTGATCCAACATCACCATACAGAACATTTACTGGTCATTGTAATAATTTACGTAATCCAAAATTAGGTAAATCATTAACAACATTTGCACGTTTATTACCACCAGTATATGATGATGGTGTATCACAACCACGTATACATTCAGTACGTGGTAATGATTTATTACCAAATCCACGTACAATATCAACAACAGTACATCCAGATATATCAAATCTTCATAATCGTTATACATTAATGACAATGCAATTTGCACAATTTGTTGATCATGATTTAACAATGACACCAATACATAAAGGTTTTGCTGAATCAATACCAACATGTAGATCATGTGATTCAGCAAGAACAGTACATCCAGAATGTAATCCATTTCCTATACCAGCTGGTGATCATTTTTATCCAACAATAAATGTAACAAGTGGTGAAAGAATGTGTTTTCCATCAATGAGATCATTACCAGGACAACAAAATCTTGGTCCACGTGAACAAGTTAATCAAAATACAGCATTTTTAGATTGTTCAGTTGTTTATGGTGAAAATAATTGTGTTGGTAATTTATTACGTGGTTTTAGTGGTAGAATGAATGTTACAAATCATCCATCAAGAAGAAAAGATTTATTACCACAATCAGCAACACATCCAGAATGTAAATCAGCATCTGGTTATTGTTTTGTTGCTGGTGATGCTAGAGCATCTGAACAACCTGGTTTAACAGTTATACATACAATATGGGTACGTGAACATAATAGAGTTATGGAAGGTTTACAACAAGTTAATCCACAATGGAATGATGAAAAATTATTTCAAGAAACAAGAAGAATATTAAGTGCAATGTTACAACATATAACATATAATGAATTTATACCAAGAATACTTGGTTGGAATGCTGTTAGTTTATATGGTTTAAAATTATTACCACAAGGTTATTATAATGAATATTCAGCTGATTGTAATCCAAGTATTGTTACTGAATTTGCTGCAGCAGCATTTCGTATTGGACATTCATTATTACGTCCACATTTACCAAGAATGGATAAAAATTATCGTCCAGTTGAACCACCAATATTATTACGTGATGGTTTTTTTAATGTTGATATGCTTTATCAACCAGATATGATTGATGAAATGATACGTGGTCTTGTTGCAACACCAATGGAAACACTTGATCAATTTATAACTGGTGAAGTTACAAATCATTTATTTGAAAATCGTCAAATACCATTTTCTGGTATTGATTTAATTGCATTAAATATACAAAGAGCTAGAGATCATGGTATACCTGGTTATAATCATTATCGTGGTTTATGTAATTTAAAAAAAGCACAAACATTTGATGATTTATCAAGAGAAATGACACCAGAAGTTATTGCTAGATTAAAACGTATTTATGCATCTGTTGATGATATTGATTTATTCCCTGGTGGTATGAGTGAACGTCCATTACAAGGTGGTCTTGTTGGACCAACATTTGGTTGTATTATTGCAACTCAATTTAGACGTGCTAGAAAATGTGATCGTTTTTGGTATGAAACAGATGATCCAAATATTAGATTTACTGAACAACAACTTAATGAGTTACGTAAAAATACATTGGCTAAGGTGTTATGTGAAAATATGGATTCACATGTGTTGATGCAAAGAGCTGCATTTGATTTACCATCTGATTTTTTGAATCCAAGAGTATCATGTGGTACAATGGCTAAAATGGATTTTGCTTCATGGAAAGAAACAAGAGATACTGGCTGTCAAATTGGTGATCGTAATGTTGCTGTTGGACAATCTGGTTTTCCAACACCATGTACTAGTTGTATTTGTACAAATGAGGGTGTAAGTATTTGCATTATTTTCATATTTAATTATTATTTTAAATCATGTTAATCATTTTTTGTTATTTAATTTTTCTATTTACAGACTCAATGTGCATCATTGAGAGTTACTGATTGTAATCGTTTAATACGTGAAGCTTCACGTGAAGCTATACTAAGAGATGATGTTTGTACAGCACAATGTGGTTTTGCACTTGCTACAACTGATAATTCACGTAGAAATTCATTTAATTCTGGTCCATCATCATTTGGACAAAATAATGCCTTCAAATTTCCAGATTTATCACAATTTCTTGGTTAAATTATTATCAACATAATAATTTATTCATTTCAATACCTAAAAAATATGTATATATAGCTTGTAGCTTCACATGTATGACGACTATGTTTTGTTTTAACTCATTTTAAATAAAACTTTTTACTTATTATTAATTTTTTACTCCAATAATATCAAGAAAATTAATTTTTTTGATATATATATTATTTTTTTTCATATCAATTTGGCTCAATAAATACAGCCAAAATAATTAATTAAATGTACAAATGTATTTTGAATGAAAAATAATTTTTTAAACTTCATTTTTCTATAATGAAAAATTTTTTTTAAATGAAAAATAAATAAATATAAATATTATTATTTTTTATTTTTGTAAATAATATATTTTTATTAATTTTTATACTATTATTAATCATTTATTTTTTTTATTTTTTCTTTATCATGCACTTGTTAAGCGTAATAATTATTAATTAAAAAAAAATTTTAAAAGAATTTATTTCATTTTTATTTTCCTTTAACTAATTGTGGTTTTTTATTTTCAATAATTAATAATACTTTAATTTAAATATTTTATATTTTAATTTGTAAATAAATACATAATCTTTTTTTTTCATAAACTTTAAGTTTATAAATATTTACAGAAATATTTTTTTTTTCATTAAAATTGTTTATTTATTTTTCTGTATTTAATTTTTAAAAAAATATGAAAAAGAGTTGTAAAAATTATGAAGTAAATGAATGATTTATAATGAATGATTTAAATTTAACTTGCAGAAATTTCTTGTTTATTATTAATGGTTGTAGAATTTTCTTGGATGATTGTTGGTTGTTCAGTACAACGCCAAAGACCATAATTTTTACCAACAGTTGTTTGCCAAAGTCTCAAAGTACCATCCTCAGATCCACTAGCATATAGCTCACCATCTGGTGAAAATCTGACACAATGAATTGGTCCAAAATGACCCTTGAATGATTCTAAAAGAAATTAAATAATTAAAATTAATTATCGCTATTATTTTATTATGAAAAATCTATTTTTTACATACCAATTTCTGCACCAGTTGTATAATCAAATTTATAAACTTTAAGATCTTCACCACCACATACAAAAATTGTACGATCTGGATGAAGACTGACACTATTAACTTGACATGGAATAACAAATTCTCTAATTTTCGTCAAACTGAAATATAAATTATCATGATTAATAAATAATTTTATATTTTTATTGCTAATTTTTTACTTACTCTTTACTATTCCAAAATGTAACAATATTTCCATGAGTCGTAGCAATGGTATTTCCATCTTTTGAAATTTCCATTGAACTTGGAATTGCTGGAAATGTTAATTTTCTAATTTCTTCACCACTTTTACAATCCCAAACACGTATTGTTTTGTCATCAGCACAACTAACAAGTGATTTATTATCATCAAAAAATGTTACTTGTTTTATAAAACTCGTATGACCAGTAAATACCTAAAAAAAAAAAAAAAACAACGTCAATCAAATCGAAATTTCTCATTCAATTTTCGATAAAAAAATTAAAAAAAAACTATGAAATAATTATCATATTTATTTATGATAAATAATAAAATTTAGTTGTCTAAATAAATTATCAAACTTTATTTAAAAATTTCTTTTATAAATTTTAGTATTTCGAAATTTCGAAATATAATATTATATAACAATTGAAAGTTGACTAAAAATTTTGACAAATTCAAGGATTGATATTTTAATATATTCATCAAGGCTATACGTGAATTGTTCGTATGAACTTCCTTCATGAAAATTGATTAGAAATAATGATAAAACAAAAAAATATTTCGAAATTTTTTACCTGAGGTTCAGCTTCTGGTTGATTAAGATCATAAATACGAAGTACTTTTTCATTAGAAGCTGTACATAATTGATTTGAATCAGTACTAAATCCAACAGATTTAACAATATGATTATGTTGAAATGATAATATTTCCTCGCCCTTGATTGCATCCCAGACCTTAGCATTGAAATCAGCAGCTCCTGATGCAGCCTTGGTTGCATCTGGATTTAGTGCAACACCCCAAACAGCACCCTTGTGTCCTTCAAATGTACCAATCCAATCACCAGTATCACCTTGACGTAACATTGGTTTACCATCTGTAATTAAAATTAATATCTAATAAATTACAAATTCATCATCATCATCATCAAAATTAAACAAAATCTACAACAAAAATAAAATAGCTTTCTAATTCCTTGCCAAGAGTCCTTGATGAAATTTAAAATAATAAATAGAATGTATAATACAATGAAATTAATGAAATAAAAAATATAAAATAAACTATATATGTAACAAATTTATAGAGAGGTAAATGATTTAGAATGTTTCCTAGTTAAATCATGATGCCGGACAAGACATGGCCTCGATGTTGTCGTCGTCGTCGTCGTCGTTGGTGAGCTGGAGTCCTTGAAGACATACAAATTACAATCTCGGCCAAGGCAATCAACCTCAAGCAATACACAATACAAATAATACAAATAATAATAAAAATAAAATATGAATAACTATTTTTATATACCTAATTATTAACAAATTTTTTTTTTTGTTTTTTTGTTGATAAATTTGACATACCTTTACATGCTGAAATGAGGTAGTATCCAGAATCAGTAACATCAGAAAAATCAAGATGTACAACTGGTCTTGTATGTCCACTACATGTCAATGGTGTTTGTCTTAAATTTGCCATGTTTATTTTATTATTTAATATATGATTATAATTATGTAAATTTGAGGTTAGAATTGTTGTATTATTTTGACACTTTTTTTTTTTAAATTATTATTAATTAAATATATTATCACTTTTTCACTTGTCAACTATTAAAAAAATATATTTTAAATTATTTACTTTATTTTTTAGTTCATAAATTATTATTAATTATTAAATTTTTATTGTTGTTTTTTTTAACACAATTTGAGTATGAAAAATTTATATTTATTAAAATAGCTGTCTTTATCACACAATAATTTTTTATTATATTATTTTGTCGACACAAGGATGCTCGAGGATGTCAGACACATTCAGACAAACTATTTAAAAAAAATGATGATGATAAACACCCGGTATCTCTCAAGTGCCAGACAACAGAGTCAGATCATATTGACATTTAAAAAAAAGGATAAACAGAGAAAAAATATAACATGGCGTCCTCGAGAGAGAAAAAAAAAATCCCCACTTTTTAAAAATGACCTCTCATTATTTATGTTTAATTTTTATAATACCAATTATTTATATTTTATTTTATTTGTTTGTATTATTTATAAAAACACATGTCAATTTATTTTTTTTTTTTCATTTAATTAATTAATCGAAATTAAATTAACAGCGCATGTCTCTCTCCTCCAGTCTCTCCCAGAAAGTCTAGAAAATTTATTTACGCTTGCGTCAATAATTAAATTTATTATTATTATTTTATTCATCCCTTCTAAAGCTCTCTCTCACCCTTAAATTAAGCTTTTTTTTTTATATATTTTTTAATGCTTTAGTCAGTTTTCTGAGAGCTTTAGACAAACTGTCTGCTTTAAATTTGTGATAGAAAATTTTAAAAGGAAAAAGTTTAATAAAAATTTAATTAATTTTTAATGAGTTTTGTAAACAAGGGTAGTTTTTTTGTTTTTTGAAATTTAATTGTTAATTGTATTGTTTTTTTTATAATTTGAAAAATTAAATTTATAAAAAGAAAAATTGGGTTTGTTGTTTTTTTTTTTTTTTTGGAAATTTAAAAAAACGTTTAAATTTTAGAGGTAATAATTTTTGAAATAGATATTCAGTACTTGACTCAGTTTTTCTGCAATTGAAAGACCAATGTGAGAGGCCAAGTACCCACTTCATTCCACCTTGACTTTTTTTTATTTCTACTTGTATATTTTTTAATAAAAAAATTTTAAAATTTTTTAATTATTTATTTTATAAGTATAATTTTTTTTTGTGGGTTTTTTTTTTCAAAGAAATATTGCTTAAAAGCTGGTGGAATTATTAAATGTATAAAAATTTGAAGGAAATAAAAATGTTGAGCTTGTTGCTTTTGGCACAAGTTGCCTCATTTTTTATTATCGAATTGAAAGCTACAGAAGCCGGTAAGTTCCACACCTCAATTCGTTAATTAATTTAATCGAGATATATATGTTTTTTTTTTTTTTTTAATTTTATTATCATTGATTAAAATAATTTAAAGCTTGTTATGAATCAATTGGAAGATTTTATATTTGTTTGTAATTAGTTTAAAGATTTTAAAATTAACTTAGAGCTTTTAAAATTAATTTAAAATAATTTGAAAAATTTAAAATAACTTGAAGCTTTTAAAATAATTTTTTTGCATTTAAAAAATTTATCTTTAAAATTAATTTGAGTCTTTAAAAATACTTTAAAGCTCTTTAAACAAATCATAAAATTTTAAATTTTAAATAATATTTTTAAAGGATTTTAAAATTAATTTTAAAATTTCAAAACTAACTTGAACCTCTTAAAATAGTATAAAGCTTTTAAAGAAAATTTAAAGCTTTCAAAAAACAATAAAAAAAAAACAATTTTAACTTGAAAATCTAATTTTAGCAAAGAATAAATTTCCCCAGCATTAAAATTAATTATCAAAGTGTTAAATCAATAAATACAACAGCAAAAACAATTAAATTCATTTTCAAAAGAAAAAATAAAAATTTAATTACTAAAGTGTTTTTTTTCTTTTGAAAAATATTTCCACAAATATAAAAAGAAAAAAATTTAAATTCTAAAACTATTCATAAAATTCAATTCAACAAAAAAAAAATAATAATAATAATAAAACCACTTTCTTTTATTTATTATTCTAGACAATTTTTAAATTTTTTTTTTTTATATTTATTGTTTTATATTTTTTTTATTGTCAAGGTCTACCAAGCACTCAGGAATCTATTGTATTTCGAAAATGTGTTGTCAATGGAACAGCCTACACCCACAGTCAAACAGTAATGAAAAAAAAAAGCAAAAATAAAATTTTAAATTAAAAAAAATAGATAAAATTTTAATTTTTATAAATAATAATCAACAGATTGAATCAAAGGATCCAAATTGTCATTGTCTATGTGTAGCCGGTGAAGTATACTGTTGGTGGGAAAATTACAAAGCAATTAATAATCCATCAACAATAAATAACAATGAAATTGACAGTTCGATTATTGTCGATTACACAGAGGTCAAGGTCAACGGTAAAAATACAACTGAGTCATCATCAATCAACTGCATCGTTATGGGTACCAATTTTGTTTTTAATTTTAACAAAAAAAAAATAAATGTTTTTGTAATTATTTAATCGTATTTATAATTAACTTTTGTTTTTCAATATTTTAATAATCAAGGAAAAGAATATAAAATTGGAGAAATTTTACCACATTCAACTGGAAATTGTGTTGAATGCAGTTGTGGCAGAGAAGGTCATGTTGAATGTTCACCTCGTAATTGTGTCGCATTTAAAAATCAGTATTTACCACAATCATCAAATAATATTAATCAAGAAAATAATGACAATCAAATTGATTTATTTAGTAGCTCACATGAACATGGTATTGATGAAAATTTTTAAAACAAATATTTATTTATTTTTTAATTAATAATGTGCCTTAGTTTATTTATTTTATTTGACATTGTCAAAATAGCTGGACCAAATTTATTATTTCGAAATAAACAAATGTAAATATTTCGAAAATATCATGAATTTTCGAAATACAATATTTATCATTTTTTTTCTTTTGTATTATTATGTTTTAAAATCATAGTTTAGTAATATATATCTTCATTCATTTTTACAATATATTAATAGGCAAAAAATAGATGAAAAAAAAATTGCAATTTATAAACAAACATATCTTTTTGATGACTATTATAAAGTGCATGCACAATTAATCCAACATAATCTTCCAAAATAAAAAAATAAAAAAATATGTAAACAAAAACAATAATCAAAAATCGTATTAAAAAAAAAAATTGTAGAAAGTTAATTAATCAGTAGAATTGTTAAATTGATAATTAATAATAATTATCAATTAATTATTAATAAAAATATAATGTGATATTATTAAAAATTATAATTAAAAAGTCTCGTTGTAAAACTGGGGCCACAATAAAAATTAATCAATAAAAATATGGGAAATAATTTTTTATTATTATTAAATACAGGAATCTGGTTTTTTTTTTTTTTTTTTTAAATAATGTAAAGAATTATCGCTATATACTAATTTTTCTGTTTTTTTTTTTATTGTTTGTCTCTTTTTTTTTTTATTCATATTACCATATATTACTTTATCTTCAAAAAAAAACTCATGAAAATTATCAAATTGTAATTTTTTATCAATATAACTTATTTTGTTCCCATATTTAATGGCAGCTATTTTTTTATTGGAAAAAACCATTCCAAGTACTTGTAATTCGTCCTTTAACTTATTTTCCTCATAATATTTGTTATTTTTTATCTGCCCTGGTGGAAATAATTCTCCGGAATTGCTCCGGAATATCTCCGGATTATTCCGAATTGCTCCGGATTACTCCGGATTATTCCGGAATTGCTCCGGATTATTCCGAAATTGCTCCGGATTACTCTGGATTATTCCGAAATTGTTCCGGATTATTCCGGAATTGGCTCACTTAGAAAAAATGCGGAAAAATACGAGAAATCCGTAGCAATTCCAAAATACTCGAATTCCTGTGTAAAATGAAGGAAAATAAATGACCAAAAAATTTTAATGGGCCAATTCCGGAGCGATACGGAGTTTTCCGGAATTTTACGGAGTATTTCCGGAATTTTACGGAGTTTTTCCGGAATTTTACGGAGAAATTATTTCCACCAGGGTGGTCCAATGCATCATTTGCTGACTCCATTAATCGTTTCTTTCGTTCTTCATAACTTTCTTTTTTGTACTTTTTGTCATTATCAAGAACTTTAATTTCAATAACAGACACTGCTTCACCAAGCTTTATTATTAAATCTAATTTTTTTCCATTAATTGATTCTTGGAGTTCACAATTCCCTAGTAAACCTTGTATAATAGCATAAATATAGCTATTATAGGATTGTTCAAACAGCTCACCATCTTTTCTTTTTTTAAAAGCTGAATTTGACAAAGCTTTAGGCAAATGTTTATTTATAAATTCTATTAATGGAACTAAATTTTGTTTTTTCAATTCTTGGACAATCAACTTTTTATTCAACTCTATTTCATCTAAAACATTTTTACATATGTTTTAATAAAAGCTTTTCAAATGCTTTTTTGACCTCCTGGTTTGGATAATTTATATTATATACATTTTCAAGGCTTGTGTCGTTAGATTCATTTTTTTGCTGTTTAGTTAATGTTAAATACCCCAACTGGAACATCATTATATTTAAATCATTTGTTGCTTTGTAATCTGATAACAAGTCACTGAGTGAATATGCTCTTGATAAATTAGGTAATTGTAAAACAGCTTGAGGATCAGCTGAGATCTTATTCATCAGTACTGTTGGTGAACCTGATTCCATCCAATAAGCATCAAAATCTTTAAAATACAGTGATTTTGTTATTGACCATGAATTATAAATATTTTGTTTAGCTTCAGCTGTTGTTCCAATATATGATTAACAGCTAATTTTTTAGTAGCAGAATCTAAAATTATATAAATTCGTTGTTTAAAAAATTCATTTATTTATTTATGACAAAATATAAATATATGATAAAAAAAGAAGCTAAGTGAAAAAAATTAATTACATGTACCTATTAATTTTTTTATTGATTTAAGGTGCCAACTTGTGAAACCCAAATTTTTGTATTTTAATATAGCTGATGTATTTCGTAACATTATTGATGTAATGTTAAACATGGCTAGCTGCAATTTCAATTAAATATTCCCGGGAAAAAATTTGACGATCGCCAACGATCGTTGAAGATGTCATATTTGTCCACATCTTTGTCGATCGCCGTCGATCGCTGTCGATCAAAGTTGAACGCTGTCGATCGCTATCGATATACAACAATTTACAGAAAAATAGACAAATTATAATAATTATTAGCTTATGCTGGAGAATTTATCATAATTATAATATACTCAGGAATATTTTTTTTTTTTTATTTAAATCAAGGCCGTAGAATCATGTTTGTCTATTTTTCTGTAAATTGTTGTACATCGATAGCGATCGATAGCGATCGACAACGATCGATAGCGATCGACAAAGATGTGGACAAATATGACATCTTCAACGATCG
>MKYW01000025.1:868678-896033 GCA_015776835.1 Aphidius ervi | reverse complement strand
AAAAAAAAAAAAAAAATTAAATTATAATAATTGCAAAAGTAGGAAAAAGAAAAATTAAGAAAATTTAACAAAAAATTTTAATAAAAATGCAAAACATTCCAGAACATTTAAATTGCAAATGAAAAAAAATATAAAAAAAAAAAATTTAATTAAGTCATCATCAGACAATACACATAAATTTGAATAAATTAATTTAAATTTCATATACATTTTTTTAAGTGTACTTTTGATGTTTCTAAAAAACAAAAAAAAAACAAAAAAAAAAATACTTATTTTTATCTTCTTAATGGTGTGTTGGATATTTTAATTTTTTTTTTGTTTAAATAATTATATTATGTTTATTATTAATTAATTAATTAATCATTCATTGGTAATTTAAATATATATGTTATTTAATTATCATAAATCGTTAAATTAGTGTTATCAATTAAGCCATTGTCACAAAAAAAAAACAGACAAATTAAACACACAAATAATATTTTAAATAATTCATACGAACAATGCATACGACTGGATAATTAAAAAAACAACTTGACAAACATCAAAAGATGTAATTAAAATTAAAAATTCAAATCTAGATTAATTGTAGAATTTTTTATGTAAATGAAAAACCAAAAAAAAAAAAGGAAAAAAACTGAGTTTAAAATTATATATTTAAAAAACCAATGTTGTTATGTATCTGTGTGCTCGATAAATCAATAAGATGTTTGTATATATTGTAAAAAAAAAAATCTGATCTAAATGTGGGATACATAAAATCAAAATTAAAAAAGAAATAAAAAAAAAAAAAACATTATCATTTTGTGGATAAATACACAGATACTTGATAAAAATAAAATTTAAAAAAAAAAAAAAAATTAATTACTATTATTTTTTTGTGTGATTTGATTTTTATTTATTAATAAAAAATAAATAAAAAAATAATAAATAGCTTGAAGCATACCAAAGCTTTGAGGATGATATCAATAAATAATTATTTCCAAATTATTTTTGTTTATAATTTAACCCCACCATGATAAAACACCTAAACCAGGTTCATCAATACCTCCCTAAAAATTAATATGCTATGATTATTTTTAATTCTAAACAAATGAATAAATGATTTTAACTTACAATGAGTGAATATGGAGTAAAACTTGTTTCTGGTACTTCAATACCATCAGCAGAAATTGCTGGTTTTGTTGGTATATCTTCGACAAATACTTCTTGAACAACTCTGAACCGAATCAATTCATCTGGTAAAAATAAAAACCAATTGTTATTTGATAATTCTAATAACAATATAACAATAAATTATATTAACTATTACCTTTATCTAAAAATAGATCAGTTTTAGCTCCAGATTCAACATCAACATATTCCCAAATCCAAACTTGTTCCATTTGATCAAATCTTGACTTTTGTTGAAGTTTATTTGGTGGAATTAATATGTCATCAAAATATTCAAGTGAAACTATTATCAAAATAAATTATAAATTACATTGTTGAATTAATATAATTAATTGTTTTATTTATTTTTATACCTTGTACACCTTCAAGACTGCAATTACGAATTTTTCCAACAATTATTTCTTCAACAAATGGACGAAACACAACAAAACGAAAAATAACAACTGTATGTGATGAACCATCACCACCAGGAAAAATATATGAATCTTTTATGTCAAGAATGTCATATAGAGCAATACATAAACCAACATTTATAAATACCTGCAACAATTGTTAATTAATATTTAAAAATAAACAAACACAATGATTTATAACCTCACTTTTTAAATTTATGTATCATTTATTATCTAGAAAAAAATTAACTATGAATTATTATTAATAATTAATTTGTTAATTTATAATATACCTTATTTGAAAGTTTTCTATTTAATTCATCAGTAATTGCATCTTTAATATTTAAATTAAATTGTGAGGGTGGTATTTTAACAACATCTTTAAATTCTGTCAAAACAAACATGGCTGGATTTTTTTTAAATAAAATATTTTTTACTTTTGATTAATTAAATTATATTAATTAGATTAAAAAATTCATACGTAATTTTTTTACGTAGACAATATAAAAACACGTGGTTTTTTATTATTATTGTTTTTTTTTTTCTGTTTTTTATATTGAGTTCAATTTAGTTACGTGAAGTGAATGATAATCGAAATCGAAATCGAAAATCGAATGAGTTCTAACTTCATGTTGCATTATTTGAAATCTGATAGCCCATGATTTGACATTGACCTTGAAAAAAAAAAAAAAGAAAACAAATCCCAAAGGTAATAAATATTGTTAATTTATTTTTATATTGTCATAAATAATTAATGAATGACTTGATTAATCATAAAAATATACAATTAAAAAAATCCTAGTTGATGTTATTGATAAATAAATAAATAAGTTCCCAAAAAATGATGTCAAAATATATAATTTATATTCCAGTATAAATTATATAACCTATTTGTATTGTTATAGTTTACAATTAATAAAAAAAAAATTTATTTTGTTGTTTTAGAGCAATAATATGTCGCCAAAAAAAAAATCACAATCAAATTTACCTGATAGTGTACGCAATCGTTTTAGTTCAATATTAAAATGGACAATAAAATCTGGACAAAATGTTTGTATTTTTGGAGCAGCTGGTACTGGAAAATCTGAACTTTTACGTCGCATTCATCAAGCATCAAAAGAAAAAAAAAAAAATATTAATATTGCAACATTTACTGGTCATGCCGCTGAGCAATTTAGAAATTTGAGTATGAATGCTCAAACAATTCATAAAGTTCTATATCAAATTGACATAATGAAAACTGATATTATGATCATTGATGATTTCAGTATTATCAATGAAAAATTATTTGAATCATTGGATAGAAGTTGTCGACAAAAACGTCGTATATTTCATAAACCATTTGGTGGTATACAATTAATTATTGCTGGTGATCCATATTTGTTGTCACCAATTGATGGACGACCTTGTTTCAAGTCATCATTATGGCAAGATTGTAATTTTAGATATTACAAATTATCATATCCATTGAGATACGGTGGTGCCAAGGTAAATCCAAGAGGACAACAATGGTTTGATATGTTGAAACGTATTCGTCGTGGAGCTGGAACATCTGATGATTTAGAAATAATTATTGACAATTGCAATGATCCATTTTTTGGTAATTTTTTCTCAGTAGATAATATGGCTGAGAATATTGACTCTTCGGTTAAAGCTTATCAAAACAATAAAATTTCAAAGATGCCAAAATTTATGTTTGGTAAAATAGCATCAGTTAAAAAATACAATCAACAACAACTTGATCGTATTGATGAACCAACAATATTACTAAAAGCACATGATTATTGGTCACCACAAGGATGTCCAGTTAATATTGTTAAAGGAAATCTTGGATCTGAAATTGATGCTGTTATTGTTATTAAAATGATGGCACCAGTTGTTGTGACTCGTAATATTGGAAAAATATTAAATGGAACAAGTGGAGTTTTAGTTGGTCAAGATGAAAGACATTTATATATTCGAGTAAAAAATAAAGATATTATAGCAATACCTCGTTATGTATTTAGAATTAATTTTACATGGAATGGTATGAATATTGAAGCAACACGTCGTCAATTTCCAATCAGTCTTGCTTTTGCAACAACAGTACACAAAGCACTTGGCTCGGAGTATAATGAAGCTGTTACTTGTATTGATGATTTGTGGGCTCAAGGACAATTGTACACAGCATTGAGTCGTGGTAATTCACTCGAAAATAATTATATTGCATCGGATATTAAACGATTAACATTAAAACAAATTAATAATTATTCACGATGGGGTAATGATTTCAAATCAATCATGAAAGAGAGTAAAAAAAATTGAGATTTGTTTTTTGTTTAAAAATTATATAAAGTAATTTTTTATATCATAAATTAAATTGAATTTTCTTTTTTTCTTGAACGAATAATAATAATTGGGAACATGTTTAAACACATAGTAAATTTAAAATTGTGTTTAAAAATATAATTAATGTTTATTTTTTTTTTTTTTCTTTAATTATTTTTAAAGAAATTTTTTATATTTTTTCTATTTTTGTAAAGAAAATTATTACAATGTATTAAACAAATAAATAAATGAAAAATAAAATGTTTTTTTTTTTTTTGTTTAGTATTAATTGATGGAATATAAAAATTATTAATTAAAATTAATTAATTATGTTAAAGTTATAACAAAAAAAAATTGAAATAATTTATTACACTGCTTATCTTTGCTTGGCGACAAGTTTTAATTTTTGTTTTTCATTTTTGACATTTATTTTTGTTTGTCTAATCAAACTGACGCCGGTGTGATTAGATTTACCTTGAGATTTTATTTTTTTAATCATAAAATTAAAAATCAAACATTTATATCACAAAAAAATAAGTTTTAATATTCAATAATAATTTTTGTAAAAACATAATTTATCTTTTAATTTTACAATTCGTATTTTTACTTGAGATTACTTATCAGTTTTGTAAATTAAATAAAATAAAAGTTTATTTTTCAAATGAATTTATGATGAAACCGTGAAAAACAATCCCAATGTAAATAATAATTTATTTTTTTCATGTCTATGAATTTTATAAAACCAAAAACCCATTAATCCACGTAATAAATTAACAAAAAGATAAGATATTTTTGGTCCTATATATATATCTCAACAGCCACAAAATATATTCAGTTGTCTTTTAAAATTTAAAAACATCAAAATGCGTTATAAATATTTTTTAATTTTTTTAATATTATTAATAATAAAGTCAAAAATAATTTTATCAATTTCAACAATTGATGATTTTGCAATTGACATTGTTAAAGTAATTTCAAATACATCAAAAATTCAAAAAAATTTTGAAAATATATCAAATGAAACTGCTAAAAATATTAAGAATAAAAATATCGTTGATCATTTTGGTTTTGTATGGAAAAAACTTGATAAAAAACACACAATTTTGCATGGAATTAATACTCCAATAGCAAAACATATGTTAAATAAAGAATTAACTAAACAACATTCTAAGATGGATGAATATTATTCACGCCTTGATTATACTTATGATCTAACTAAAAGCTGGTATGAAAGAGTTAAAAAAAATCATACACTTAAAGAGAACTTGTCAATGTCAGAAATAATATCTTCTGCACCAAGATCACCAAAGTCATTGATGTCTCAACTGCTTCAAAATTTTTGTCCAGATACTTATAAATCTCATGAAGCTAATTTTCTAGAAGAATATTATAAAATACATGAGGTAAAATATTACATTAATAATTAATTAAATAGAAAAAATTTACATTTTAATTTTTTTTTTAGGAAAAAAGTGAGATAACTTGTTGCGAAAAAATATCAGCTCAAGGTCAATTATTCTTAATTTATAATGAAATAATTAATTATGAACTTAAGGGATTTATTTCACTGGCATTTTCATATATGTACAAAGCTCTGAGTAATGATAAAGAATTAGGATATTTAGAATACATTGAGGAGGATGGAAATAGAACAATAAATA
This sequence comes from Aphidius ervi, assembly GCA_015776835.1. Taxonomy (NCBI): domain Eukaryota; kingdom Metazoa; phylum Arthropoda; class Insecta; order Hymenoptera; family Braconidae; genus Aphidius; species Aphidius ervi. The sequence goes on along the minus strand of MKYW01000025.1, from coordinate 890,503 downwards.
AAATTAAAACTTACAGTACTTTATTTAAAAATAAAATGAAAAATATCGTTAATTTTATTCGTCAATGTGAACCAAAAAAACAAATAAAAGGTAGTTGTTTAAATTATTTGTGATAAAATATATATTTTCAATTATTTATTATTGAATTTTAGGTGTAACATATGCTGGATTTGACAACTTTGTTTATGCATTTGTTACAAATCAAAAAACTTTTGAACCCAAAGATAAAGAAACATGTGAAAAATTTTGTGGTGATATTGTTACAAGTACCCCTGAATGTGAAGAAAAAAAAAATTGCAAACAATATGAAACAATTTGTCAAGGTAAAATTACTGGTTGTAAAAATGATGCTAGCTATGAAGTTTGTCCAAGAGTAAGTTGATAAATAATTGCAACAAACAAATTAATAAAATAAAAAAAATTATAGAAAATTTAATCATTAATATTTGTAGCAAAAAAATGATAGTTCAAGTGCAAGAAACTATCATTGGATTAAAAATAAGGACAAAAATGTTTATTATGGTAATGCAAATAAGACATGTGCTTCAACTAAATTAATAGAATCAACAAATATTGTAACGTGGGCACCATCATGGGCTTCAAAGATTTGTCGTGGTTGTATTTGTCAATGTGTTGATGATCGTATTGATACTGACAGCCAAAAAATTAGAGCATTTAGTTACATGTGGTCCAATACAAGTGATGACATGTTGAGTATACCAACTATTTTTAATTATAATTAATTTATTTTATAATGTTTTTTATTTTTAAATATAGGGTTGCAACTGGTGCAAGACTTGTTGCTCAAGATCGAATGATTCACATTCAGCTGAGAGAAGCTAAACTCTTGCCATATGGAAACATTAATGTCACAAGTGAAAGATGGATACCACTACCAAAATTTGAATATCAAAATCATTTTCCAAGTGTGGCTATTTATCCAGATGGTACGAGACATTCATTGATAGCAGGCAGAGATTTTGGAACGATCCAAATGAACTTTGCTGATAAAATATGTCTGCAAAAATTAATTCTCGATGAAAAATATTTATTAACTGGTATGTAAATATTTTAAAATACAATAACATCAATAAAAGCATTATCATTATTATTAATTTATTCAATTTTAGGTGTGAGATTTAATGCAATGTATTTTAACAATACTTATGAAGACGAAAAACGTTGTTTTAATATTGATACAAATTATGCTGAATTCAATTATGATACAGGAAAAATGATGACCAGAAAATCTTATGACAAACATCAAACACAACCGTAATATAAAATATATAAAATTATTAATTGAAAATAATAAATTGTTATATTTAATTTAACATTTTGTTTATATTACAGAACTGAATTGATTTTAAATCAACCTGATGATCCACTTCAATTCAAAACAAATGTACAAGATTCAATGGATAATCAATATATTAAAATTGGAGTAACAGACTTGATCAAGGATGCTTCACAAACAACTTTTCCATTTATTGATCTTCAAGAAGTTACTACTAAACCAAGTGCACCACTAGCTGGTATTGAATTATTTCATAAAGGACAACTTGATAAAACATCTGGTGGATTTGTTTCTTTGAAAATTCATCCAATTGATTTTAGTATTTTCATGAATGATGTTAGTCCATCTGTATGTCAAGTAGAAGATTTATAACAGAAATATTTACAAAATTTTTGTGTCAAAAGATTATTGCAGTCAAATGTTATGTCAATGAATTATAAAATAATAATCAATTTATATTATAAAAATTATTTCAATTAATATAAAAGAAATAAATAAAAAAATTCAACAAGATGTATTTATTTTTTTATAAATTGTATAATCTTAATTAAGATTTTCTTTTCTCTCGTTTAGGTACAATTTATCTTATTATGATAATTTTAAATTTGGAGTATTCCAACTACGAAAAAACCACTCAAAAGTATCAACAGCTAATAAATATTCACTCGAATTTTTACCACAATAATGATAAAATTTAGAAATAACATCACTAGCATCATTGATAGTCTTTAAAATATCTGGTAATTCATCATCATAATTTTTAAAATTTTCACAATACATAACAATACTCGACAAATCATTACAAACATTTGTAAATTTTTTAATAATTTTATCATAATTAAAAAAGAAACAATATATTTTTTTATTAAATTTACTATTTTCTAATTTAACTGGCCAATTGTTTTCACAAGCTTTACATTTACATATAAATTTATAATATTTAAATAATTCAAATTGCCTATCTTTTTTTTCATTTGCTCTATAATGTTGCCCATAATTATAATACACTTGTTGACCTTTTGCAATTGGCTGTATTGCTGTTAATATTAATTTATCACATTGAGTTGAGCTTGCAACTGTTGGCCAACAGCTGTGATTAAACAAACTTATATTTGTATAAATACCTTGAAATAAACCTTCAGTTTTATCACCAAATCCAACCAACGACAAGCTATTTGTATTACAAATTAAAATTAATTTTTGTATTAATTTAATTAACCAAATAAACATAGAATTATCCTTTAAATTATCAAAATTTCTATCATTTAAAATTCCACTTGATGATACATTTGTTTTTGTTATTAATAAATAACTAATTAAAATTGAATTGATATGAATTTTTGAATTTAAATTATCCTTGATTGAGTGTCCTAATAAACTGTAAATACTTGATATTTTATTTGACTCAAATATCTCATTGACAAAGCCTCTTTTCAATGGATCTAAAACAAAAAATCATCATGATGATTACCAGACAGTGAGAAAAAATTATTAAACATTTATTTTTCATTTTAATAATTACTTTTTTCAGCATCAATTGTATCAAGATTATTCTTCAACGTGTCAAGTGAACCATCAGCTTCAACAATAGCCTTGCAAATGATCCTTGTAACAATAAAATATTCATCTTGTAAATTAAATTTTTGAATAAATTTTAATACTTGACATTCAATTGTATGATAATCATCATTTGCAGCATCACGACATGTATTTGAACAAAACATCATGATGTTACAATTATCACATGGTAAACTTGACCACATTTGTTCACCACAATGACAACAAAATCTTAATTTCATATCACCATAATATATTTTAGCATATGGTCTTTCAATAGCAATTATTTCACCAGGTTTTATATTTTTTTTAGCAAAAATATGTCTACCAAATCTACGTGAATATTTTAATCCAACAGAATCATTTAAACTTGGTAAATTAACATGTCTATTATTTAATATTGGTATAAATTTATCATAATTCCATTTTTTAAATATTCCAGCATCAATAAGATTATCATTTATTTGTTCAAATAATAATTTTTCATATTTTTTTCTCATATTATTGTCCATATATTTGCTCCAGTATTTAGCATCATGGTATGCTCTGTTAATATCATGATCATTGTTGATTGAATGACTCAATACCTTGAGACATTTTGCTTTAAGTAAATAATATTTTGTTTTTTGATTATCAGGACAATTATTATCAAGTGCCTGTTGAATGTCATTCAATGAATCAGTATATAATTTTAAACGACATAAAATTTCAGCACGTTTACCATATGATAATGACAATTGATGACTCATTGATGGTGCATTAGCAATACTTTTTGTATATTCCATAAATGCTGAATCAAAGTAATTAGATTCATGAGGTTTTCTTAATCCACCACAAAAATAATAATCACCTTTCATTTTTAATTCAGCTGATATTGTTGTATTTTTGCTGACAATAGTCATTTTGTTTATTGATGATGTTGCTGGATTTAATGCTAGATTTTTTAATATTTCATTTATCTCAATATCATGACTTGATGATTTTTTAATGCATTCTTTAATGCATTCATCAAAATTTTCTTTCCATTTTTTAAATTCATTTATTGAAGTTTCTTTATCTGTTGTTAAAATATTATTTAAAAAATGTATTAATTATTCAACATAAATATTAACAATTATAATTATTAAATACCTGTAATTATTTCCTCCATGTTTAACTGTTATTTTGAATAATCTAAAAAAACATAAATTTATTAATTATTTATAATTAAATTTAAAGGTTATATTTATATATTTATTTATTATTATTTTATATGAGTATTTTAATTGTAAAAATTGAGATTAAAAAAAAAGCCATCAGTTAATTTACAAAAAATTATTTACCTGAATTTATGATGAGTTGTTAAATTAAATAAATTCAATTAAATTTTTTAGATCAATATGATTAATGATGAATTAAAAATTAATAATATTTTAACAATATTAATACTACTACACAATGACAAAAACTGACTTGTTGTTGTATTATATTTATTTTATTTTTTTTATTCAACACGTAGCTGTATTTATGACATTAGTCATAATATTATTTTTATTTTTATTTCCTTGATGACGTAGCACTGCGATTCATAAATAGGTATATTTTATTTATTAATTTATTAATTTCTTTGAAATGTCCTACTTTAAAAATTAAATAAATATATAATATTAATAAAAATTTATTTTTAAAATTTATTGTTATTAACATTGTGGTAAATAAATTAATAAAAAGTTTTTATTATACTCTATTTATAACAAAATTTTATTAATTTATATAAAATTGTAATGTTATTTTTTATTTGTTACCTTTTTTTTTTTTGTTATTTATTTTATTTTTTTTTCAATTGGAAAAGTTAAAATTCATGTTAATATATTTAATTGTATCAACACGTTTTATTTATTATTATTATTTCCATTTATGCAGCTGGAATTTATATAATTTTTTATGAAGCAACGAATTTCAAGGATGATTTTTTTTAAATAAATTTTTCATCCAACAATTGTGTTTAATTTTCATCATACTTTTTTGTAAATAAATAATTATTTTTCCAACAATTTATATGTACATAAAAAAATTATTCAAATAAATCATTAAATAAATTTAAAAAATACAATTTTATAATAATAAAATCCATAAATTTTCATTTCAACAAAAAAATAAAAATCAACAAGATAATAAAACTGAAAAATAGTTTTTTATTTTTATTGTTCCTAGAAAACTTGAAAGAAAAAAATGAAAAAAACTCTAAATAAGGTCAACAAACTAGACAAGACTGATAAACCTTAAAATATTTTATCAATTTTACTTAAAATAAATATTAGTCATTGGTAAAAAAATAAATTTCTATTGTTAATCACTAAACTATTATTTTTTTTCGACAGTCATCAACAAGCTGTCCATAAGACAGGTGTATTTTAAAACCAAAAAAAAAAAAATATTAAATAAAAATAAAAAATAAAACCAATCAACGTGGACAATTAATTAAATATATTTTAAAATGAATTTAAAATTTTTTATATTGTTCTTGACGTTGTCAAAAGTTTCTTCATCACCTGCTGCAATTGGAACAGCAGCTATGGAAGCAATCGGTTTAATTTCTAGTATTACAACAATTGCACTAGCCAGTAGAGATTTAAAAAAAGAATTTGATGAACCTGATAAATCAACAGATACTCATGAAGAATTTAAAATAATATCAAACAAAATCTCTGAATTGGAATCAAATATTTATGCTTTTAATACAAATTACATGAAGATTTTATTATCACATGAATTATCAAGTAAAAAAGAAAAATATGATACATATATTAGTAAAATTCGTAATTTTTATGATGAAACAAAAAAATGGTCACAAAAATTAAAAAAAAATAAAACATTATTTCTTGTTGAAGAAAGTGAAAGAATGATATCACCATACATGGAAAATTATCCAAGAGATATTTTATTTAAAATTTCAGAATTATTTTTTAAAAATAAAAATCTAGAAAAAATAACATTATTAGAAAATTATGAAAATATAATTAAGGTAAAAAATTGGGTATTTTATTGTTAATTTAATTTGATAAATAATATTTTTAATTTTTTTTTTTTAACAGAGAGATATTGTAACAATGTGTGATATGAAATTATCACCACAGCATCAATTATTTTCATTGTACAATGAAATTGTTTATAATGAAGCAAAAAGTTTTGCTGTGATGTCATTTGCCTACATGTGGAGAATTAAATTTATTGGACATAATTATACTGAAGAAATTCAAGATCTTGAAAAGACAATAACACGAAGAATAAATAAATATACAAAATTATTTAAAAATAAACTTCAAGTAATGCCAAATTTTGTACGTCGATGTGATCCAATTAAACAACAAAAAGGTATATTATTTATTAATTTAAAAAATAATTTTTTTAACTCGTTTTTTTTTATATTGCTGAGTCATTGATAGAAATAGATTTTTTTTTAAATTATATTTTATCAAGTTGAGTCACTAATGAGTCATTTCAAATGACTCATTTGTTATTTATTTGAAAAAAAATTATTTTATTTTTTTATTTTAGATTTAACATATGCTGGATTTGACAACCTTGTCTATGCATTTGTGACAAATCAAAAAAATTTTGAACCCAAAAATAAAGAAACATGTAAAAAATTTTGTGGTGAAATTGTTACAAGTACTCCTAAATATGAAAAAAAAACAATTTGTCAAGGTAAAATTACTGGTTGTAAAAATGATGCTAGCTATGAAGTTTGTGAAAGAGTAAGTTGATAAATAATTACAGCAAACAAATTTTTAATAAAATAAAAATAATTATATAAAATTTAATCATTAATATTTGTAGCAAAAAAATGATAGTTCAAGTGCAAGAAACTATCATTGGATTAAAAATAAGGACAATAAAGTTTATTATGGTAATGCAAATATGGCATGTACTTCAACTAAATCAATAGATTCAATAAGTTTTATATCGTGGTTACCATACCAAATGTCGTGGATGCCATCGTTTGCTTTAACGAATTGTCGTAGTTGTCTTTGTCAATGTGTCGATGATCGTCTTGATACCAACAACAAAACAATTCGAGCATTTAGTTACATGTGGTCCAATACAAGTGATGACATGTTGAGTATACCAACTATTTTTAATTGTAATTAATTTATTTTATAATGTTTTTTATTTTTAAATAAAGGGTTGCAACTGGTGCAAGGCTTGTTGCTCAAGATCGAATGATTCACATTCAGCTGAGAGAGGCTAAACTCTTGCCATTGGGAAAAATTAATGTCACAAGTGAAAGATGGGTACCACTGCCAAAATTTAAATATCAAAATAATTTCCCAAGTGTAGCTATTTATCCAGATGGTACAGAAATATCATTAAAAGAAGGCAGAGATTTTGGTGTTGCAAAATTTATTCATACTAAAATATGTTTACAAACATTAAAGATTGATGATGAATATTTATTAAGTGGTACGTAAACTTGATCACTTTTTCTAAATTAAATAAATTTTATATTCTTCTTTATTTGTATTTCAGCTGTACGATTTAATGATTTTGGAATTATTAAATCGAAAAATTGTGTCAGCCTTGATGCAAAATTTGTTAAATTTAATTATTCATCTGGAAATATTTCATCTGATGTTTATCAATGGGCACCACCACTTCGACAACCACCACAATTGTAAATAATAAATAGTAAATTATTTTTAAAAAATACATAATTAATATTGATAAATTATTTAATTACAGAACTGAATTGATAATAAACCGACCTGATGATCCACTTCAATTTAAACCAAATGTACAAGATTCAATGAATAATCAATATATTAAAATTGGAGTAACAGACATGATCAAGGATGCTTCACAAACAACTATTCCATTCTTTGATCTTCAAGAAGTCACAACTAAACCAAGTGCACCAATTTCAGCAATTGAATTAATTCACAAAGGACATGGATCATCTGGTGGTTTTATTTCTTTAAAAATTCATCTTATTAATTTGAGTTTTTTCATGGATCTACAATCATCACCAAAAACAACAATTGAACAAACCTCATATTTGAATAATAATAATATTTTGTAACTCCAAGACAATTTTATATATTTGACAATAGAAAATTTATTTAAATTCGTTATTAATTATCAAAGACAAAATAATTTTTATGTAACAATATTGTACTTAATTGAGAAACTTGTTTTGAATCTTTTTTTTTTTTTTTAAATTAATTGAGTTAACATGATAATAACACAAAAAAAAAAAAAATGAAAAAAAAATCAATTTTAATTTAAATTTAAAAAGCTTTGATGATATAAATTTTTAATTATTAATTTCTTTTAAATGTCAATATTATTGACAAAATTGTTAACAATAAAAATGATATTTTTGCAAAAGAATAAAAAATCTTATCAACAATAATAAATCCAACAATTTCAGCAATTAATTTTGGTGATTTATTTAATAAAAAAAAGAATTATTTTATTATTCAAAAATTAAACAAACAAATGAACTTTTATAATTTCAATACAAACAATTTTTAGTATTGAAAATTGCATTTTTTTTTTAATTATATAAGAGATCAAATGAAAAATTATAATTATGTTTATTCAACTTTATTTTTTGTTAAATTCAACTGAAAAACTTATACCTACGTGATTATTTTTAATCCAGAACAAATAAAAAGAAAAGCAATTTTCATATCTAAATTGTTTATCTAATTAATTTGAGTTTTTTCATGAATATTAAATTTATTTAAACTTGTTATTAATTATCAAAGACAAAAGAATTTTTATGTAACAATATTGTACTTAATTGAGAAACTTGTTTTGAATCTTTTTTTTTATTTTAAATTAATCAAGCTAACATGATAATAAACTCAAGAAAAAAAATAAATTTAAATTTAAATTTAAAAAGCTTTGATGATATAAATTATTGTGTAATATTCAAATGAAATTAGGGAATTTCAGTTGTTTCATTATTTCTGAATGCTGAACCAAAATGAACACTTCCAGCTGGTGTTACTGCAGCTTTGGTTTTTATATTAGTCAACAATTGCCAATAACTAATCAACACCAAGTACATGTAAATATACATGGCTAAATTGAAAAAGAAAATTAAATAAAATTAATATTATTTATAATAAAATTGTATTAAACTAATATCAACTCACCGAAAATTAATATTCCAAAAAAAAATCCAATCACTGAACCAAATAGTGATCCAACAAAGAGGTGACCAGTAAAAAACCATGCAAAAATACATCCACCAAAAAAAAAGAAACTTCCAAATTTCATGGATAACCATGGTACCATGTATGTTGATTTTTCCTGTAAATAAAATTCATAAATATTATTATTTTGATGTTGATTAAATGATTTAAAAAAAAAATAATTATCATACCATGATGACACCAGTTAATAAACAGATGGATAACACAAGTGATGATGATGAGACAAACATTGTAACAATTTTTAAAAATGCCAACAATTCATTATTTTTATGATTATTGTTCAACACCCAAACGCAACTCAAAAAAAACTCTGTGAATGATGTGAACTGTTTATAAACAAACAAAAAAAAAAACAACAAATTAACAACAACACAAGTTTTATTTTAATTGCAATTTAATTAATGAAAATAAAATTTTTAAAATACTTACAGATGCAATTGCTGCAAACAAACGTACACTTGTTTTCGTAGACAAACATGAGCATGATGGAGTGATGTTAATCTGAACCAACGGCATCTTGATAAATGTGTAACGTTTACAGAAAAAAAAGTAAAATAATAATTCAAGTCTTATATAAGAAAATGGCTTTAGTGATGTGGTTGGAAAATTAATGTTTAGTTGATGAATGATGCCAACAAAATGCCATTGGATTTCCTTGAATTTTCTCACCTTATTGTCAGACCAGGTTAGTGCTCTTTTGTGTTTTTAATCATGAGAAAATAGACACAGAAAATAAAGAAAATTTGATTCGTCAATGAATTGATAATATTTTCTTTTATTCTCGACAATTTTTAATAAATATTATTTTGATAATAAAGGAAGACAATTTTTAATTATTCATGTCTTTTAAATGTCAATATTATTGACAAAATTATTAATAATAAAAATAATATTTTTGCAAAAGAATAAAAAAACTTATCAATAATAATAAATCCAACAATTACAGCAATTAATATTGGTATTTTAATTTATAAAAAACAGAATTATTTTATTATTAAAAAATTAAACAAACAAACTTAAATAATTTTAATACAAACAATTTTTAGTATTGACAATTACATTTTTTTTTTTTTTTAATTATATAAAAGATCAAATGAAAAATTATAATTATGTTTATTTAACTTTGTTTTTTGTTGAATTCAATTGAACGACTTATACCTACATGATTATTTTTAATTCAGAACAAAAAAGAAAAATAAATTGTAATTTTTATATCAAACTGTTCATCTTATTGATTTGAATTTTTTCATGAATATTAAATTTATTTATACTTGTTATTAATTATCAAAGACAAGATAATTTTTATGTAACAATATTGTACTTAATTGAGACACTTGTTTTGAATCTTTTTTTTTTTTTTTAAATTAATTAATCTAACATGATAATAAACACAAGAAAAAAAATGAAAAAAAAAAATAAATTTTAATTTAAATTTAAAAAGCTATTTGATGATATAAATTATTGTGTAATGTTGAAATGAAATTAGGAAAGTTCAACTGTTTCATAATTTCTTAATGCTGCAGCACTATAAACTGTTGATGTATTTTTTGCTCTAGCTTTGTTAACAGTCAAGAATTGCCAATAACTCAGCAACACCAAGAACATGTAAATATACACAGCTGAATCGAAAAAGAAAATTAAATTAAATTTATATTATTTTAATAATAAAATTGTATTTAATTAATATCAACTCACCAAAAATGATCATTCCAAAAGTAAATATAATCAATGCTCCAGCTCGTGATAAAAAGAGGGGACCAGTAAGTAACCAGCCAAGACTACATCCACCAAAAAAAATTAAACTTCCAAATTGCATGGATAACCATGGTAACATGTATGTTGTTTTATCCTGTAAATAAAATTTATAAATATTATTATTTTGATGGTGATTAAATGATTTTAAAAAAATATAATGATCATATGATATACCATGATGACACCAATCAATAACCAGATGGAAAACATGACTGCTGATGATGAAACAAATAGAAAAACAACTTTTTCAAATGCCACAAAATTATCATTTTCATGAGAAGAATCGTTTATCAGCCAAATTAAACTTGTGAACACCAAGATGAACGACATGAACTGTTTATAAAAAAAAAAAAAAAAAAAACATATTAACAACACATTTTAATTGTAATTTAATTAATGGAAATAAAATGTTTAAAATACTTACAGATGCAATGACTGCAAAGAAAATTGTACCTCCTTTTATGGGCAAACACAAGCATGGAGTGATTCTAAGCTGGGTCAACGACATCTTGATAAATTTGCAAATGTATCAGCACAAAAAAAAAGTAAAATAATAATTCAAGTCTTTTTTAATAAAATGGCTTCAATAATGAGGTTGGAAAATTAATGTTGAGTTGATGAATGACGCCAACAAAATGCCATTAGGTTTGCTCACCTTTGTCAGATCAGGCTAGTGTCCCTTTGTGTTTTTATCATGAGAAAACAGAAACAGAAAATAAAGAAAATTTGATTTGTCAATGAATTGATAATATTTTCTTTTATTCTCGACAATTTTTAATAAATATTATCTTGATAATAATGGCAGATAATTTTTAATTATTTATGTATTTTTAATGTCAATATTATCAACAATAAAAATGATATTTTTGCAAAAGAATAAAAAAGCTTATCAACAATAATAAATACAACAATTACAACAATTAATTTTAGTGATTTAGTTAATAAAAAAAAGAATTATTTTATTATTCAAAAATTAAACAAACAAATGAATTTTAATATCTTCAATACAAACAATTTTTAGTATTGAAAATTACATTTTTTTTTTTTTAATTATATAAGAGATCAAATGAAAAATTATAATTATGTTTATTCAACTTTATTTTTCGTTGAATTAAGCTTTGAAAAACTTATAACTACATGATTATTTTTAATTCAGAACAAAAAAGAAAAATAAATTGTAATTTTTATATCAAGCTTTGATATAAATTGTGGTGTAATGTTTGAATAACATTAGACACTTTCAAATGGTGCATTTGGTACAAATGATGCATCATAAACTCTTCCTGAATTTTTTTTTGTTACAACTTGTTTATCAGTCAACAATTTATAGTAACTCAACAAGACCATGAAAATGTAAATATACATTGCTAAATTAAAAAATAAAATATAATTAATTAAATTTATATTATTTATTATAAAATTGTATTTAAATATAATATCAACTTACTCAACATGAATAGTCCAAAAATATGTCCAAGCATTGCTTCAAATCGTGAAGCAAAATAATGTCCAGTAAATAACCAAGCAAAATTGCATCCAGCAAATAAAAATAAACCACCAAATTGCATGCATAACCAAGGTAGCATATTTCTTGGTTTTCCCTGTAAATATAATTTTTAAATTAATTATCAAATAATTTTGTGATGTTATCAATTGAATTTATATACAATTATTTAATTACCTTGATGACACCATGTAATAAACAGATGGACAAGATGAATGCAGATAATGAAAAAGTGAAAAAAACAATTCTAATAAATTGCCAAAATTGATATTCTTGTAGTGCTATTCTGTTGGCGAATTCTTTGATTGAATCATACCGGTAGTCTGGTTGATAAAAATAAAAATTTGGATAATCAACACGAGAGTAGATCAAGCTGATGCAACTTGCAAACCACATGGCAAATGACCATACCTAAATGAAAAAATAAAACATCACATTGTTAATTATAATTTAATTAAAAAATAATTTAAATAAATAATTAAAATACTTACAGATGCAATGACTGCAATGAAAATGGTACCACCTTTTAAAGGCAAACAAAAGCATGGGGTGATCTTCATTATCTGGACCAAGGACATCTTGATCAAGATGTTCTTTTCTTCACAAAATCAGCACAAAAAAAAAAAAAATAACAATTCAAATATTTTTTATAACAATAGAATGTTATTGCACAGTATGTTTTTATTTAAATAAAAATAATTTATTTGTTTTACAGATTAACGGATTAACTGCAGGGGTGTTTTCACTTGAAGAATGGATGCTGACTGATCACAATGGAATCTGAATGGATCCCAATTCCCAACATTCAACAAGGTCGTTGCTCGTTAAGCTGTTATTTAACCGTTATACTTGCCTGAGATCAGGTTAGTTCTTGTTTTTTTTTTTCTAAGAAAACCACCACAACTTCCCTCCTTTTATTTTTTTTTCTCCTTCTCACTCTTTCTTTTTTTCGTCAACTGCTCAGTTGCTGAGAATTTGGTTTATGCGCCGATCAACCACGAAAAGAGGGGTAAAAAAACTTGTGGTGGTGGTATTTTCTGGCGCCATCAACGAAAAACCCCTTAGAAACTTCCAGAGNAAAAAAAAAAAAAAAAAAGGAAACGCTTCAGAAAGAAAACTGTGTGACCACGAGTGACTGATTTTGTTCATGAAATAATATTATATTGTTGCTTCCTTGATATGACGAGTGTCTTTATAACAATGACTGACAACAATCCAGGTAATTTTTAAATTATTTATTTATTTTTTAAAAAGTGTATGAATTATTAATAAAATAAAATTATTATTTTTACAAAAAAAAAAAACAGTTAATCTTCAAGCCACAACAGCACGTGATGTTGATCCATCATCTTGGAATGATTTGTTGCTTAAAACCATCAAGTCATCATTGACAAATGACAAATATCCATCATTCAGTAAAAAAAACCAAGAAGTGATAAAAAATATACTTGAAAAAATTCCTCAGCTTGATGACAGTGTCACAAAAATTTTTGATATAAACTACAACAGAAAAAATGCAATTACATCAAAACAACATCGTGAACAAGGTAATAAATATTATTCATTATTAAAAAATGAAAATTTAAATAATGCCATTGATGAATACACAAAAAGTATTGCATATGCATCAATAAATGATGATGAATTATCACTTGGTTATGCAAATCGTAGTGCAGCATTATTTAAATCAAGATTATATACACATTGTCTTAATGACATTGAACAAGCATTGAATAATCATTATCCAGATAATTTAAAATCAAAATTATATGCACGTAAAAGTATATGTCTTAAGCTATCAAAACCACGTGATGTTGATGAAGCAAATAAATCTTTTCAACAAGCCAATAAATGGTTAAACAAAATGGACGAAAAGAATAAAAAATTTACTGAAAAATTATTACAAGAATATAAAACAACAACAAGTGAAGTATATAACAGAGAATTTGGTGTATGGACAACAATTAAACCAGTTCCAACATTAAAAAATAAAAATAAACAATTAACAGAATTATCTGGTAGTGTTAAATTGAGTTATGATGATAAATTTGGTTGGCAAATGATTGCAACAAGTGACATCGAGCCAGATGACGTTGTCTATGTACACAAGCCATATGCTAAAATTGTCCTTGATAATATGAAGTATAAAATATGTTCATTGTGTTGCAAACAAATATGGTCAAGTGTACCATGTGATGATTGTCCTGATGCTTTTTATTGTTCAACTACTTGTAAAAAAATTGGACAAATTGAACATCATAATTACGAGTGTCATGTCATTGGACCAATGATGGAATTTAATATGAAAGATTATTTTTTTATGGCATTGAGACTTGCTGTTAAAGCTCTTGATGATGCTGATGATTCATTTGAGCTGTTGAAAAGTAATATTAATGAATTGAACAATAAACAAGGTAAAATATTTTTAAAATTTAATTATTTATATTGATGATTAATTGTTTGTTTTTTATTGATTACAGTTAAGATGAATGAAAAATATACACGAGGTGTTATTGATCCAACAAAATTTTCAAGTATCTATAACATGAATACAAATGAAATGGTGCTGAAAATAAATAAGCCAGAGTTGATGAGAGGATCAATTTTAATTGCTTATTTACTTGTAACTAAAACTGAATTTATTGGTAGAAAATTAACTGGATCAATTGGTGATTTAAAAGATGATGATGATTTTATATTTATGATTGAATTTATTGAAAAGCTTGCATCATTGTCAATGACAAATATGTTTACAATTGATATGCGACTTGATACTGAGGTTATGGATGATGCTATCAAAAGAATTGATATTGGTCTTGGCATATCAGTTTGTCAAAGTTTGATTAATCATAGTTGTAATCCAAATGTATTTTGTCGTTATCATGATGATCATATTGTTGCTCATTGTCTTCAACCTGTTAAAAAAGGTGAACAAATATTTACATGTTATGGAGCACATTATAATAAGCTAACAAAAAATGAACGACAAGTTTTGCTTTATGATGGACATCAATTTAAATGTCGATGTGAAGCTTGTAATAATAATTGGCCTGTTAAACCAATTAAATCAACAGCTTCTTCATTTTCTTGTAAACATGAACGTCAAGATCTTAATCGTATTTTTAAGGCTTTTAAACATGATATGGAAATGCGAACTGGATTTGTTACAGCAACAGCTCAAATGGGAGTTCCAACTGCTGTTCAACATCATGAACAAGGTGAAATTGCAGAAGGTGTTAAAATTTTGTCAAATCGTTTTGGAAAAAATTCTGCTGAAGCTTATCAGTTTATGAAACTTTTGAAAAGAGTGTTTTGTTTTGGTGATGTACCATTTTACATTGTCAAGTAAAATCGGTTTTTTTTTACTCGAAAAAATTATTATTAATTTTTTATTAACAAAAGATATGTCATTTAACTTTTTTTAAAATATTTTTTCATTTAATTTTGTATTTTCTTTTATCAATTAAACAATAGTTAAATTTTTTTGACGTATTTTCAGCATGTTTTTTTTCTGGTTAAAAAAAAGTTTAAATAAATAAAAACTTGAAAATTATAATAATAATAATTGTATTTATTTTTTTTTTTTCTGTGTAATTTTTTAATAATTATTATAAATTATTTACAGATATTAATAAAAATCAATTATGTCTATTAAAAAATCCTTATTTTTTTATCCTAATTAAATTACATAAATAAATAATTAAAAATGTTTTTTATCTCTTTTTTTTTTTAAGCAAATTATTTTATTTTCTGAAATGAAAATTAATATTATTGTTATGTAATTAATAAATTATCATTAAAATAATTTGATAATTTTTCTTTATAAATTAGTGAAACAGCTGCTTTATTTTTAATTAATAATTTATTTTTATTGTAAAACAAAAAACAATAATAAATTTTGTTGTTTTTTTTTTTTTCAAATTGCTTGTCGTCGTTTTAGCTGACGACCAATCAGAGTCAAGGATTCTAAATTGGACCAATAAAATTATTTTGTTATCTTTTCTCCTCTTTTTTCTNGCAATATTCGTGTGAATAATCTTCCTAAAAAAAAAAAAAAAACTTAATAAAACAAAACACAAAGGATTCAGTCAGCAACCCAGCAACGAGACAAGCCGAGTCAAGTATCATCACGTTATATAGGTATATAGTTGAGGCGTACAACCAACAAATAATATAAATAATAAATATCGTGCTATTTCCATAATAAATTAAATTTATAATTAATTTATATAAATTAAAAAATTGTTTAAAAAAAACAAATAATCATCATGAATACAAGAACTCAAGATTCAGAAAACATAAAAAAAAATAAAAAAGACTTTTCCGATGCGTTTCATTTGTGCAGTGATTTATTAAAAAAAAATGAATATTGTGAAGAAAAAAATGAAACAATATCATTAAAATCAGGTGCACTTGCTCAACAAATGTACAAGTCAATGCTTGACATTTGGGATGAAACATTGAAAAGCTATGATCAAACAAATAACCAAGACAAAAAAAAAGTTACATCTGTTACATCAACATCAACAAGTCAACAATTGTCAGAAGAATCAAAACAAATAAATAAATATAAAAATTATAAAAGAAAAAAACCAGAATCTAATTTTGATACTGATGATGATAATGATAATGATGATGATGATTATAAACCACCACGTCAAAGAAAAAAACAAGTTGATTACAATGATAAAGTTCACGTTGTTAATTTAGCTAGAAAACATCCAAGATGGTCACTTAAACAGTTAAAAGAAAAAAGTGGTTGTGATAGATTATCATCAAGTGATCAATTGTCTACTTGGATGCGTCAAGTTGACATGGGTCAATCAAAACACGTAATGGAACAAAAAATAAATCAATGGGTTTATAAAAAGTTTATTGAATATAAAAAAAATAACATTACAGTTAATAATGATTTGTTGAAAAAGTGGGTTTATTGTGCTAAAAAAGTATACTATCCAAAAGTAAGTTGTACTGTTGAAGCAACATCTTGTTGGTTGTTTAGATTTAAAAAAGAATATCGTATAATTGGAAATTCAAGTGATCTTTTTATTGCTGGACCAAAAAATGATGAAAAAACAGATTTTGATCTTAAAAATGAAGCATCAAATCATCAACAAAGTAATTTGAATTTTTTATTGTTATTTATGGTTAATTTATTTGTTTATAATATTGTTTTTATTTTTGTTGTTTTATAGGTGACAAAAAAGAAGAAGAAAATAAAAAAGAACCATTGTTAATTGATCTAAATGATGATGACGATGATGAAGATGATGATGATGATGATGAACAAAGTAAATACTTGGTTTTTATTTATTTAAATAAATATTGTAATATATTTTTGTTTTTTTATATTTTTAGATGAAGAAGAAGATGAAGAAAAAGCTGAAAAAAATAAAGAGACAACACTGACAAATAAAAATAAACAAGGTATAAATTAACATTTAAAAAATAATATTTATTTGTTAATAAATTATTTGTGTTTTTTTTTTTTTAGATCAACAAATGGAAAATAATAATAAAAAAACAACAATAACTGTTAATTCTGATGACAAGCCAAGTAATGTTTATTCTAAATTTAAATAAATATTTAATCTGAATTTGTTGATAATATATTTTGATTTTTAATTTTTTCAGATGATAAAAAAGTAGAAACAAATAAACATAGTGGTTTAGCTGATAATACTGTTAACAACGTGGACAAAAAAAAAAGTAATACAATTTAAAATTTTTTAGTCAAGTTTATATTAATTTAATTTGTTTTTTTATTTTTGCCAGGTGATAAAGAAAAGGAACCATTGCTTATTACTTTGGACAGTGAATCAAGTAATAAAAAAATTTAAATTAATTGACAAATTGTTTAATCAATAAATACATGTTGTTTTATTTTTTTAGGTGATGAAGATATTGAAACAAATAAAATTACAAAATTTACAATTAAAAAAGAACTAATACAAGGTAACGATAATTTTTAATTTTAATAAAAATTGGCTTTTACATTTGCTTAATAATTAATTAATTTTTAATTTATTAGATGATGAAATAGAAATTGAAAATGAAACACCACTGGCTCTGGAAGTAAATCAAAGTAATGAAAATTATTAATTTCAATAAATAAAAATACTTTAATATAATTAATTTATTAATAATAAATTGTTTTTTTTTAATTTTCTAGGCGATAAAAATATAGCTAATAAAAAAAAACCAGCTGCAATTATTTTAAAAGAAAGTAAGTTTTTAAAATCTAATAATTTATAAATTTTATAAATAATAATTGTCTTTTTTTATAAGGTGAAAGAAAAAAAAATATAATAATTTGTGATGGATCTACAATGGAATTTACTGAAGAATTTTATGTTGATAAAATTAAAAAAATTAATCAATCGATATTTAAAAAATGCATTGAGCTAACATTAAAAAATGAAAAATTTAGTGATGAAACAATTAAAAATTGGGCAGTTGAAGCAGCTGATTCACATTTTCCAAAAATAAAAATATTTGAATGGGATCCATCAGATAATTGGTTGACCAAATTTAAGAAAACTCATTCAATTATTGGGCAATCACCAAATCTTCAAGTTGATAAAAAGTATCTAAATTATTTAGCCAAGTTTCATCAAGGTAAATATTTTTATATGTACAGTTTTTATTTTCTTTTTTTTCAAGTTTAAATTTAAATTTTTGTTGCAGAAAATAAGGCTTCGTATCTTGCAAATAACCATGAAGAAATTGTCAATAAATTACAAGAACAAGATGACAAAAATAATCAAAAAAAAATATCAACAGCTCAATTGTCAATTGCAGTTGTTCAAATTAAAAAAGAACCTTTGTAGTTTAATGTCTTAAAAAATAATTTTATTTTTTTATTATTATTATAACATTTTTTATGCTTGCTTTTACGAATATTTTAATTTAAAAAAAAAAAGTTGAACTTTTTTTTAATTTAAAAAAAAAAAAACATTTATATTTCTTTTCTTGTATTTATTTAAAATTAAATAATCAAAAATTTTTAAATTTATTAATTTTTAAAATAAAAAAAAATAATTGATAAATAATATTTTTACTTATTAATAATTATTTTAGAAAAAATAATTTATAAATAAATCAATAATATTTCAATTTATTAATTATTGTTTATTATTTAAAAAAAAAATTATTTGGAAATTTGAAAATATATTGTTTCTTATCTCTTTTAATAAAAATAAAATTTTAATAAATTAATTTAATGTCTTGTAATTGTTTTTAATGTTTTTGCTTGACTCGTTGTATTTTAAATATTAATTTTCACCAAGCAAAGTGTACAAACGAGAACTGTACACTGGATAGTCAAATGAGTCCAATTTGTTTCGATGAGAACTGTACACAAATAATTTCGGATGTTAAAACAGGCTCTTTAGTTGTTGAAGGTCATCACAGATGTCTATAGGGTTCATCTTGCTGTGCATTGCTGTTTTTTAAAATATTTTTTACGAACTGCATAAGTGGTCCCCAGTGTTTATTAAATTAAAAAATGAAAGCTGAGAAATCCAACTAGCATTCAATGATCCAACCAAACTTCATGAACCAAGTATTTTATAATTTATTAATATCAATATATTATACTTTCAATTTTATAGTAAAATAAATTTTACCCTTGATTTAAAACCAACGGATTGTGATTGTTTCTCTATACAAATTCTCTAAAATACCTCTAAATTTCTTTCAATTTTTCAAGTCAATTTTTTAATGATCAAAAAACTTGTCTATTTTTTAAAGCAAAAAATTAAAATTTTCATTGAATTAATACGTAATTTTTGATGATTAATTTATGAAAAAAATCTCCTCAATTTACCTCTGTAATAATTATATAAAAATTTTAATTTTTAAGCCCGACCCAGTAAATTGCGCCTGCGTTTGCAACAGTTGCTGCTTCCAACAACAATTCGCATTGGTTGTCACAGTATACCGTCCAACAAGATATTCCATGTTGCTACCATAAAACCACGCCCATATCCTATTTGACACATATATATATTCACCCTTTAATTTCAAATTTACATTGTACATTAACAAAGCACCCAAGTCTCCGTTGCATCATCAACCCCTTCACAAAAAATCAAAATACAAAAAAAAAAGTAAACCAAAAATACAAGTTTCACATTGATAAATCAATAATAAATTATTATTATTATAAAAATATTAACAATGTACGCTCAATATATTTTTTATATATCATAAAAAAGAATAAGAAAAAATATTAAATTTTATGTTTATTACATCAAGTCAAATGTCAATATATCTTGGACATTAGAATTTAGAAAATATTGCAATTGTGCGTGCGTATGAACGGTATGATTGTAATGATATTAATAAAATATAAATAAAAAATATAAAAAATATATATAGTGTCACGAATTGGATATATATTATCTCGCAATTTAATGCACAAATGGAAAAGATGTATAGATTTTCATCTCTGTGTTTGAAGGGTTGATAAAATTTATATATATAACCAAAGAGCGAAAGCTCTCGAGTTTTATACCATTGACCATTTTATCCATGACCATTTTTATTTTTGTTCATTTTATCCTACCTATATCAGTCATCCAACAAATCCTTTTTTTTTTTTTTTTTTATTCACAGATCAACTTTCAAACTCGGCAGATTTTTTTTTTTTCAAAAAAAAAAGAGAACAAGCGAGATGAAAATTTTTGTATAATAAAAAATGACCTGGCACATTAGTTTAGCTAGTGACCCTCAGAAAAAATTTTTTTCCTGGATATTTTTCGGGCAAATGTCTATATCAATTTAGTCGAATTGTCGGTTTAGCTATATATTGCAAAATATGCCGGATCAGCGAACGTGAAAATGAATATAAAAATAAATAAAAAAGAGCATTTTATGCTGCTTTTTTTTTGGAGGCTTGGACTTCTATCCCGGGTGTGTCGTAGCCAGGGAGCTATTTTTAATATTCAATCTGTTAAAACCACACGTCAAAAAGTCATATACAATATTTTACGATTTTTTTTTTTTTTTTTGACAAATAAATATATATATATAGACGTTTAAAAGTGCTTAATTTATATTCAATATTGACATTTCATCAACAGAAAAAAATTAACGTTAATGTTTTATTTTTTTACACAAGGAAAATATTTTTTATTTTTTAATTTATTAGGCATTACTAATTACAATTATGATACAACTTGAGGAAATGTCAATTGTTTTATAAATTTATAAAATTATTCCTTATATAAAAAGGACACTTGACCGCTTTTTATTCGTGATGTGATTGGTTGAAATTTTTTAGCATTTGTTTATAACTAATATTTTATTATTTTCTCTCTCATACTAACACGTTGCTACGTGTTGTTGTATGGTTGCTACGTTTGTTTATTTTTGGCAATTAATTTATTTGAGTTGTGTCGTTCCTAGATCAAAAGTCATATTACAGCTTTTTATTAAGTTCTATATATTCATATTTAATAAAAAAGTATTATTAAATTAATTTTATATTGATTAATACAAAGTAT
>MKYW01000025.1:853771-867666 GCA_015776835.1 Aphidius ervi | reverse complement strand
AATTAGATCAAACGATATTTTTGTTCATTACGATAATTATAATATTGATTATAAACTTGAAATAAATATAGTAATTCATGGAAATGAAAAACAAGAAAAGTACTTCACGTGATTAATAAAAATTACAATTATGATAAAGAAAATAGTATTAATAATAATACTATATACAACGACGCGCCGGAGGCGCGGGGTCACCCTTGTGTAACTAAATTTGATGGTTTTTTCATGTAGATGATTTTTTTTTGACCTGAAAAAATTTATTGAACAAATAAATAGCATAAAATATTTGTCGTTGAAATTAAATAATTATTAAAAATATTTATCTCTTTACAAATTGAGTAAATTAAAATTTTAATAATTATAATCTATTTTATAATAAAATTATATTTTTATTTTTAATTTTTGTTATTAATTTCATGTAATTTTATAACCATCATAATTTCGAATGAAAAATTAATAGTTTAATTCAAGTTAAACGAAATAAATCAAATAAACAAAGAGTGAACTTCGGAGGATTAAATCGGTAACATATAAAACAAAATGTTTAATGTTTATTATTGTTATAAACAAATGCATCAGTAGAAACCCACAAAAAAATATATTTTACTTCTTCAAAATGTCTTTTATTTAATAGATTTTTTAGAAATACTGTGCAACAAATATTTATTGTAAAAAAAATTGTTTCAACTTTTAAAAAATTTTAACTTTATAACTTTCCACTGGTCTTTTTATTTTCAATATTTTTTTTTACAATAAATATTTGTTGCACAGTATTTCTGAAATATCCATTAAATAGAGGACATTTTTAAGAAGTAAAATATATTTTTTTGTGGATTTCTACTGATGCATTTGTTTATAACAATAATAAACAATAAACATTTTAGAAATTATTGATGCTCGCCAATGTGCTCGTATAAATAAAATGAATAAAAAATTAATTAATTTGAATGATAAATTTTTACAGTATATATTTCATTGTATTCAATGATATTTGTTACATGTAATTTTTATTTTTCCAAGTGTATGTTTAGATTTAACTGAAGATTCTTGGATCGCGAGAGTAGAGTTTTTACTTGCAACTTCAAACGACAAGTCTCTTCTTGGTTTATTCATTGAACATACATATTGTGTACTTGTAAATGGTCCTTGAAAATAGTAGATATACACCAAGATTATAAAAAATAAAAATTCATTTTACTCTGTTGCAATTCATTCATTGAATTGGCCACCCTCACGATCGTTTTACATTCTTTGGCTTTTGACAGTTTCACGTATATATATATACAAAAAAAACATAATCCCCTACACGCAATACACAAGAAAAAAAATAAATAAAAAAATTTCAATTCACCAATGTATCCAAGAATCTTGATCTAATCTTCTTCCGCGGCATTGCGCGATTTTCTCTTGTTGGCAAACATCGTAATTTGAGATTACAAATAAATCTATTATTGAAGAAAAATTTTTTGATCATAAACTACTGATACTTTTCTCGCTCGATATAATACACAAATCTGTATACATATATATATTTTTTTTTCCTCTTTCTTTTTCTATTTTGTCTATGAGAATTTAGCTAAAAGTTTTTATTTTTTTTATTTTTTTTTATCTATTTTCTTGGCAGGTACCTGTTGCCTCGGGCAACATCAGGATTACGATATATATATAAACACACTTCAACATGCGTCTTGTTATACTTAAAGAAAACAATTTTATTTATTTTTTTTCCCACAAGATTTTATCAAATACTAAAATTCAAATACACCCAGTTAGAAAAGGAAAAAAAAAATTAAAAGTAATATCTAAATATTTTTATTTAAAAAATATTTAAGACTATAAAATTAATTTTTATGGTTTTTTAAAATTAATTTATTATCATTATTTAGCTGTGATTAATAAGGAAAAAAAAACAATGAAAATTATCTCTAAATGTTTGACATTTAACACTTAATTTTAAATGAAAATAAAAATTACAAAAAAATTATTAAATCAATTTTTTTTAATTTTTGTATCTTAATATTATTGTAAATGAAAAAAAAAAATTTTTAAATGAATATAAATTGAAGAATAATAGACATTTTTAAACCTGATATTTTTGATTTTTTAAAATTATTTTATAATCATAAAAATAAATGGTTTTATTTCAAATTTTTTATTCAACATTTATCAACTGAATAAAATATTTGAAAATTTGAATAAACTAAGGATAAGTGTAATTAAAAATACATGTAATTTTGTAGAAAAAAACATAATAGTAAAATAAATAAATACAATGGATGAAAGTTTATATTATTGCGGTGAATTAACATCTGTACATTTGTGAGATTCACAAGTATAATAATAAAAAAATAGCTCTTATATTGGCGTGTGTATAGCTGGATATATATATTTAACAATAGAGGTAACCCTCAATTCAAATTACACACACGTGATTCAAAGAAACTCTGTGTACTCGTCATTGAGTTCAAATGTTTTTTAAAAAAAATAATAATTCTCTACAGAATATATATTCTGCCCATGGGCTGACATCGAAATGAAAAAAAAGCTAAACATAATAAGAGACATCGCAACGAATAAACTATATATATTAAATGGAAAAAAAAATAATAATAAAAAATTTGTATTATATAACATATAGCTGTGCAAATGAAGAATATATAAAAAAATAAAATTTTAATTCATCTATACATTTTATGTATATAATTTCTTTGAAAAACAAAAAAATATTCAACGAAAAATTAAAGATATATTGAAAATCCTTGTGCAATGATAATGAAGAAATTATAAAATAATTAAAAATTAAAAAAGAAAAGTCTATTTATATACGTAATTTTCTATGTAAATTATAAAAGAAATTATTTTATTTTTTTAAATGAAACGCAGCGGGATGAAAATTTCAAAGTTGCATTTAAAAAAGAAAATAAAAAATTTGTTTTATTAAAATTTAAGAGTTATGGTAGATTATTATATTTAATTTTTTTTTTTATATAAATAATTACTTTATTATATATAATTATTATGAAAAATTAAAAAAATTATATATTTAAAATTTGATACTATTTAATTCCTTAAAAAAAAACAAGTAAAAGTTCAAAATAATTAAAAATTTATTTCAAATTAAATAAATTATAAACTGTTAATCAATATAAAATCCACATTTTTTATTGTAATTAATAAATAAAATTACTAAAATTTCACGACAAAATAAAATAATGATTTTTAAATAAATAAATGAAAAACAATTACACAAACAAATAAACAAAATAAAAAGAAAAACACATAAAATCCTAGAAAATCAAAAAAAAAAAAAATAATAAAAATACATTATCAACTGAAAATAAAGTATATATAAAATAAAGCATCAGTAGTATATAATATCTATAAACTCTTAACTAAAAAATTGTATATATATATATATAAAAAACAGTATGGTTTAAAATATATTTTTAGTCAGCCAATAGTAGAATTTAACGGGCGTGGTCAGACAAACTATGGAGGATTGTGTTTGGTTTAAGTATCGGGGTGGGTACACTGTAGTACTGTATATTATTTAACATCATATATATACATTAAATATTGTACATAGTACTCTATACATAGTTATATATTTAAAGAAGGGGAAAATAAATTAACCTTAGTATCAGCCTCAGTCACCACCCCTATATATTTATTTCAAAATACAATATACACACTGTGTGGTTGCTTGTCGCAATAACCCCCTCACAAATCCACAATCCCACCCTCACAAATACATACAAATATTAACCACCTCCATAATTCCCTCTCTCTACTACTTCTCCATTATATACATATATATCTGTTTTTGAATTAGAACAGTACTAAAATCATCCCCTCTATATTTTCCTTTCCTTTTTTTTCTATATCTTTTTTTCTTTTCTTTTCTTTTCATATTTTCATTCTTCTATTGATGCTGCAATTGTTGATATCCTCTGTTGAATTCGGTGTTTCATCCACGATGGATCGTCTCTTGGTCTTGTAATTTGTATCAATTTTTATATCATTTATTTGTGACATTTTACAAGTGATTTGTGATTTTTTAAAATATATATTTATTCAACTGATTGACAATTATTATTATTATATTATTTTTAAATATATTGTGATATAATAATTTTTATTTTTAATTATTTATTTGTGTTTTTTTTTTGTTTGTTTTTTTGGTGTAATTAAAATGTATTTTTCAAGTGTTTAAATTATTTTTTTATTGTATTATTATACGAAGATTATCTTGATATGAACTTTGAATCGGGGGAAGACACTTTCATTTGGTCTTGAACGTTGGTTGGTTGAAAGCCAGGACGAATGAGACATTGCGACATTGCGCGGGGTAAGCATTGCGCATATAAACCCCACTTTGTTAACTTGATGATGATATATATTTTTTTTTAAATATATATATTTTTTTTTTTGGATTTTTTAAACCGACGGTAAATTCAGCAATTGTGTACATAAACTCAATGAACGTGATAACATCCAGTGATCAAATTGATACAATATATCAAAATAATAAAAATTTTTTTCTTCTTTTTTAAAATTAAATTATAAATAAAATAAATAATTAAAAATGCTACGATAGTGTGGAATAGATAAAAAAAAATTAAATTATATTTAAATTAATTTAACAAGTAGATTGATATAAAAAAAAAAAAAAAANAAAAAAAAAAAAAAAAAAAAAGTGTTGCCAGTATGTCATTACCAAGAGGTTTAGGTGTTGATGTTGGACAGTTGATGCAACATCAACAACAACAACAGCAACAACAACAGCAACAACAACAACATCATGTATTACCAGCAGCATTTTTTTTACGTGCAAGTGCTGAACGTTATCAAAGAACTCCAAAATGTGCTAGATGTAGAAATCACGGTGTTGTATCAGCGCTAAAAGGACACAAACGTTATTGTCGTTGGCGTGATTGCGTATGTGCTAAATGTACATTAATTGCTGAAAGACAACGTGTCATGGCTGCTCAGGTTTGTGTCAATGTATTTCAAATATATATATATTATATAACATTAATTCCCCTGATTAAAAAAGTAAAAAAAAAAAATTAAAAATTCAAAGGGTTGTTGTAAATTCCGTTACTATGTCGAGTGTATATATATAAAATGTTGATTTAATTTTTAAGTATATAATTCATACAACTACATTAAAAACATCAAAGGTGAAAATAAAAAATAAAAAAAAAAATTGTCGAGCTCCACCTCTACCCTGTGAAAAAGAGAGGAGAAAAAAAAAAAAAATAATATGTATATATACATCCCTCGTAAGAATAACACTTTTGTAATTCAAGTATTTTTTTTTTTTCATATATTTATTTCAATTATGGGGACACAGTGTATCACGTGTGTTATAAAAATTCATCAGTCGAATGAACAAGGGGTGGGCAGGTAAAAAGCTAGGTAATATAACCGGCCTATCGTGTCACATTACGAGCCTTAAAAAAAAAAAACATGAAAATCATATATACCAAGATCCCCATATACTTGAAAAATAACAAAAAAAAAAATATATAATTTTATAGGATATTGTAACCCTCGTGCTACATTATGTATTCATCTTACAATTTGTGTTAAATTTTATATTTCTATTGTCCTGAGAAAAACGACACTTGTATATTAAATCCAAAAAAAATATTTAAAAAATCAGGGAGGGATTATTGATAATATATGAATTTATCTAAAAGCAAAAAAAAAAAAAAATTTAATTATGATTTAATTTAGGTTGCATTGAGAAGGCAACAAGCACAAGAAGAAAGTGAAGCTCGTGAATTAGGATTACAATTGCAGTATAATAATGGTACATGTCAAAATGGACCAGTATTACCAGCAGCATCATCAACAGCACCACCACCACCACCACCAACAACAACAACAACGACAACAATATCAACAGAAAGAAGTCCACCACCTCCATCACATACAACTCATGTTGGTAGTCCAACTGGTTTAGCAATTGCTGCTGCTGCTGCACAAATACAAACACAATTACATCATCAACATCATCAACAACAACAACAATCAGATTGTGGTGGTCTTCTTCGAATGAGAGTTGAACAAGATGATTACACATCGTCTGATAAAAATGACATTAATATGTCACTTGGATCAATGACTGGTAAGCCATTATTTATAATAAATACAATTAATTTTTTTATAATTTATTGTTTGATTAATGGTACTTGATGACTGGCACGTGACTTGCCTCAGGCTAAAATTTATATATATACACACAAGATGCCAATAAGAGTATATTTTAAATAACACCTTAAATATACTTCGAGGGTGAACGCGTGGCTAATGGCATTTACCAGCCACAAGGGACTTTATCAAAATATAAAAGACATTATTATATATATTTTTTTTTTTTCTTTATTTCTTATTCTTTTTATTATACGTCAAAACGATATCAAATTTTTATTATATATTAAGTTAGAGTGTCGTTCAAGAGTTTATTATATATTTTTCAATTGTTATATTGAATTTATTTTGTCGCGTGGCTAGTAATTGTTTAATGTATATATATATTTTTTTTTCTTTTTAATTATGTCATTGATATTTATGGAAGCCAAGTGGTGTTGTTGTGTCAGACAATTTTACTGTCTGACTATTGTCTTGTATTTCTACTTGAAATAATTAGCGTTACATTTTTAAATTAAAAAAAAAAAAACAAAAACAATGTCTCGCTATATTTCCTGTTTTAAAAAAAAGAAAGAAGTCAATCTTAAATTTAAAAAGTATAATTTAATTTTTCGTTTGAATGGTTTTTAACTTTGCAATGAGAAAAGTCGTGATGCCTCGTTGGTTGGTTAGTATATATTTGGTTTGAATTTAGCTAAAAGTAAAACTAGAAGATGAAGAAGATGAAGAAGAAGATGAAGAAGATGAATATAACAAGTAAAGATCAAAATGTGCAAGGGTATAAAAGGTATAGAATATGTATATAACTGACATTGAGAAAAGTTGGACGATGATCCAAGTGTCTACCTAAACTCTCTCTTGAAAATATACTAGACTAGATATCTATATGCGAACACTTAAATTGAGGAAATATCATATAATATACAGACAAATGGATATACGAGTTTGTGAATAACATAATAAAAAATAGTTGTGTGTGTAAGAATGTGTTGGTGGGGTTGTGGTTGTATATTTGTGTGTGAGAAAAGGAATCCACTTGAAACTCTGGAGTTCATGCAACTTTGGACTTTGCTCTTTTCCCCCTTGGATCTTATATATATATGTATATAAATTGTACCAGGGACATCATCATACACACAAAACATTTTCTTTGGTTATTACAAGAGGATATTATTCTCAGGTTTTCTCACTGTGAATATCATTTTAAAATTCAATTGCAGGAGGCTACTTGTGTATAGATATTTATTTTCCTTTTTCTTCTTTGAAAAAGACAATTTAAAAATAAAAAAATATTGAGACTAAAAGTTTTCATGAATAGCCAAGAAAGTTTTATTTTTTTATTTTTTTTTTTATCAACTTGTTTCCGGTTCTGTTTGCGACACCAGGAAATTATTTTTCAAATTTTTCTAACAACCACTATTTAAATGATAATGAAAAAAAAAAAAATTAAAGAATAATTATTTAAAGTTTGTAGAAAAAAAAATAAAATTTCATAATAAAGTTTTAGAATATTTTTTTTTATTAATTTAAATTTAAAAAAAAAATAAGAGAAACGTAGTCTCAAATGAAACCTCAATAAATAATGAATATAAAAATAGATATAACCTTTGAGAGAAAAAATAAAAATAAAAAAAAAAGTTTAAAAAATTTACAAAAGGTTTCATTTATAATTGCTTGGATTTTTTTTTATTTTTTATTTTTATCGTTGAAAATAAATAAGTAACGTAGGGGTTGAAATAAAAAATATCGAAATTGAAACGATGCAAAAGAGAGCATATCGATGTTTTTTTTAATAAAATAAATAAAAATTAAAAAAAAAAAAAATGAATAAGAGAAAACAAAAGGCAAAACTTGGCGTGAAACAATTAAAAACGTTTTGCTCGATCGCTTTCACACATACACCCACCCCTTATCAAAAAAAAAAATTTCTTTATTTTTTTCTTCACTTGCAAAAAGAAAAAAAAAAGGGTGAAAAGCTTAACCCGATTACCCTGGTATGCAGCGTTTCTTTTTCTCTTCTTCTCAATTTTATTTTTCACCCCTCTCGTTTGAGCGAATCGAAGGAAAAAAAAAATGAAACGAGCCAAGAAGTCTAAATAAAAAAAATAATAATAATACTAAATATTAAATATTGGGAGACCAATATATACGTGTCGAGGGTGGAGAAGAACAAAAGACAAATCGGCGACGATTTAATGACTGATCGCACGCTGTTGCTTGCTTCCATTCAATACAAAAACTAAATTAATAAAAAAAAAAAAAAATAAAAAACATTTTTCACTATTCGTATATATACAGTTGATTAAACTCCTTATTTTTTTTTTTCACCTTTTTATTTTGCCCTCAGTAATCTATTGTTTTTTAAATTTTTTTTCCATTTTCATACAATTATTGCTTTTTTTTCTTTTCGATTCATAATAATGAGATTTTTATTAATAAATAAATTTTTATTTGCATTTTAGATATTAAAGCTACAATTACAAATTACATTATAAAATAAATTTGACAAAATAAATCATGACAATTTAAATTACAAGGAAAAAAAAAAAATTCGAAAAAATAAATTTCGATAGAAAAAAATATTAAATATCAAAATAAAAATATTAAAATTAATTAATTAATAAAATTTTATTGTTTTAAATTAATAATATTAAAAATTTAAATGTTTTTTTTCTATTTTATAATTTTTTTTGTTGCAATTTATTTGAATTTATTTGAATTTAATTGAAATAATTTATACAATTTAAAAATAAAACACATAAATTATTAGTTATTGTGTTGTGATATATTAAAATATAGTTAAATTAAACAATGAATTTTGATAATTCATGAGGTATGTCTGCAACAAGACTTGATGATAATTTCAGTATGAACAAAGTGCCATAATATCTGAAAGCCAAGAGAGGGTAATGGGCGGGTTGGTATGACTGTGCTTGAAAACTGTGACGCCTCACTAGTTAATTTATCACCCTTAGCTATATAGTCGCGAAAAATTATTAAAATTATATTATATATATATAAAAGAGCTTTCAAACTGAAAAGATAATTTTATCTCTTTGCTGAATTTTATTTTATAACCACCAATATTGAAACAATAAAAAAATAAAAAATTATTATAAAAGAAAAAATAAAATTTTCAAATTTAATTATTCAAGAGTTAAAATTAATAACCAAATTAAATTTATCATTTTAAAAGTGAGCTATATAATCATTAAAATTATAAATAATAATTATTTATCTATAAACTATTTATTAATATTAAAAAAATAAACATTGTGTTAAATATCAAAAGCAGCTGATGTTGATGAATGAAGAGAGTTAATCTAAAATTTATGGATATGTTTCGTGTCCTCAACATTAGCCAGGATCCCTTCCAAGTTCCACAAACCACCAGAGGGTGGTATAAAATTTAAATTTATATACATATATATATGTGTGTCCTATTGCTCTATTCTCAAAGTTCCATTATACATAATATAAATACATAGACATGCGACCGTTGAATATGATGTGCAAGCAAACCACACATACACATATACAAATATGCATCATAGATATAGACCAAAAGCAACCTATCTATATTATGCCATTCTAAATTATTCTGTATTGTTCAAGCTTGATTCTATTGTTCATGTCTGTCTCCAACGTGACTATCACCGAGATACGCGACGCGACGCAACGTATTCGCGACGCCTGTTATCACACACACACACAAATACATATGTTGAATGCATGCTTGTTTTCAACATCTATACATACACACCCCTTTTTTGATCTATATATATCAAACATCCCTGTATTATATATATATTAACTGTCTCTTATTCTCATTCAAGTTTGACCCTTGAATATATTATATTCATCCTGATACACACACACACTCACACACAAATTATACCTTAATAAACATGTTAATAAAATTTGAAGTTATATTTATTTCAAGGACAATTTAATTATGGAAACAATTGTGTTATTAGATTTTATATATTTATAAAATTACGACGTGAGCAATTTTTATAATAATGAAAAATTATCAAAATATTTTTATGGATTTTTTAATTTTTATTTATGAGGATTGATTTTTTTTTTTAATTATAAATAAAATATGTAATTAAAAATTATAATTAATAATGTTTAATTTGTTTATATTTTTTTAATTTTAATATGCGATGATTTAGTTAAATAGTTATGATTTAATATTATGATATTGTCGAGAAATGTTTAACAGAGAATTTAAGGAAATTATATTGTCGAATAGTTAATTTTAAATGTAATATAATAAAACAAGTATTAATGTATAATGTCTAGATTATAATATTCTTTGAATATAGACACTTATGTGGAAGATTTTTAATAAAGTGTCGCCGACGTATTGTCGCATGGAAATGTCTATAATCTTGGCAATAAGTACTTATTTCGATGAGGTATTATATGAGGGTTATAAATTGAGACGAGGTCACACACCCCTGTTATACTTGAATTCTTGGCATGCCATTCGTATCATCCCCCTTGCAAGTGTTAATAATTTTTTTATTTCATTAAATATATAAAATATTTTTACTTCTTAAATTATTATATCATCTAAATTAAATTTAATCAAACAGTTTAATAAAATTCATTTCTCTCTCGGTTGAATAGAAAATATAATTTTAATCTTTTGTATACAATATCATGTTAATATTAAATTTATTTTTTTTTAAACTAGAGTATGTATATATGTGTGTGTAAATATTTCTTTTTTAAGGTGTATCATCCCTTTCACCCTTGAAGCTGGTCTTTGAGAAAGAAAAATGATACGATGCTTTGAAAATTTGATGATTGTGTTGTTCGAGTGTATTTCGATACGAGAATAAAAAAAAAATAAATAAAAAAGTTAATATAAGAAGATAGGGTGGGAAATGATTTCATATCAAACAACAAAAACTCTATACAAAAACCAATATAACACTGAAAAGAAATAATAAATATAATATTAAATTTATATAAAGAAAATAATAAAAAAAATATTGCATAAAAATATTGCAAAGTATTTTTTTTTTATTTATTTCTTTATATTATTAATATTATTTTATTTGAATAAAAAATTATATGCGAACTGATGGTTTTTATTTAAATTAAATATGGCCAATTTAAAAAGTGACCATTGCAGGATTCCGCTGTTTTGAGTGTCTGATATACTTGAAGGGGTTGGTTTTAGTTAAAATATATATTCAAGCGTGGGTTTGAAAAAATAAAAAAAAATTATTACTACGTTTGAATTGAGTATTTAACTAGGGGTTTAAAAATAAATTTTTTTTTTTTTACTACTGAGTTTTAGCAAGAGTGGTTGAAAATAATTGCTAAACTGAAATTTTTTTGAAACTGAAAAATAGACACTCAATATATAATGAAATAAATTTTTAATTTACATTTATATACTAAATTTTTTTTTTTATAAATTAAATTTAACAAAAGAAAAAAAAATATTTCCAATTTTGTTAAATCCAAAATTACAATAAAAAAATTTTTTTAAAATTACATTGATTTATATAAAAGAACATGATGAAAAGCAACAATATAAATTCGACTGTATTTATAAAAAATATAATGTACCTGTCGATTGAACCTGTACCAAAATTTTTATACACAAAAGTACAAAAGTACTCTTGTAATACAGAGTATAAAAAAGTAAAAAGTAAAACCTCTTGAAGGGCTGATACAACAACAAAAAAAATGTGTTTAGAAAAAAGTAAAATAATATATAATAAATAATATATATACATGTATGTTGTAAAATCACGAAAGTTACCCGCAAGTGCACGTGTACTATACGCACTCACTGGGATAATGGCCGTGTTTCAAGTGGTGGTGGTTTAACTTTCAAGGACTATTAACGATAGTATATATAATATACATATATAACTTGTGCGGTGGCACGAGTATTCGCCCTCCTCTTTGCCTCGTTAGCAAGATTCATTCGAGCGAGGGACCAACGATTTTCAACAACTTACTATATATAAAATAAAAAATAATATTTAAAAAAAGAATCAAAAATACCCATCGGATATCACAACTGTCCATTGTCCAATATCATCCCTTTGCAAGATATACTTTTTACCCTATGAAATAAACTTTTAAAAAAATTTTTATTCTCCATCAATACCTTCGTATTGAAAATTTAACATGGTCCATTGACCAATCATCTATAAATATTTTATATATTGATGTTATTTATTTTTTTTTTTTTTAAGGTAAAAGAACAAGACTAACTGTTCAAGATTCAATAAATGAAGATGACAGAGATTCAGATTCAGGAACAGAAGCAACACATTTATCAATAAAAGGTAGATCATCACGTTCACGTTCACGTTCAAGATCACATTCAGCAAGTCGTACACATGCTAGTGGTTCAAGTGGTGGTGGTCATCATGGTTTGACAACTGAAACTGAATCAATAAATGGTGTTAGAAAACGTGAAAATAGTATTAATGATTCAGATGATGCAAGTCCAGATCCAGCTACACCAAGTCCAACAAATACACCACCATTAACACCAGCATTAACACCACAACGTATTGATACACCATTACCAGAAAATTTAAGTTTAAGAAAAACAACAAATTCACCACAAACACATATACAACCTGTAGATCTTGTACAAACAAGACCAAGTCCACCACCAAATTCATTAGCTGTTGCTGCTGCTGCTGCTGCAGCTGCACATTTTTCACCTTATGCACCATTATATGGTCCAGCTGGTGCTTTATATTGTTCACCAGCACTTTATCAACATCATCATCATCATCATCAACATCAGCAACAACAACAACAGCAACAACAACAACACATTAATGCTGATACACGTGATTTACAAATGCAAATGCAAATGCACATGCAAAATGTACAACAATCTTGTGGTATTCAAGTACAAAATCAACAAAATCAACATCAACAACAACAACAACAACAAAGATCACCTGTTGATGTTTTATTAAGAGTATTTCCAGGTAGACGTAGAGCTGATGTTGAAGCACTTCTTCATCGATGTAAAGGTAATTAAATTTAATTACCTTTTTTTTTAATTTAAAAATTAATTTTTTAAATTTTTTGAATAGGTGATGTTGTATCAGCAATGGAAGCACTAGTTTGTGAAGATAATTTACAACCAAAATCAGCATTTTCACCACTTGCTGGAGCACTTGCATCAGCAGCAGCAGCAGCGGCTGCAGCAGCATCATCAACTGGTGCATATGTATCACGTTCTGGTTATTGTGGACCAAGTCCACCAACAAGACATAGATTTTTAGCTGCACCATATACAGGAACTGGATATTTACCAACAGTTATTAGACCACCAAATCAAGGCTCACATACAAATGGTGATGCATATAGAGAAACAAGTCCTGATGATGCTAGTGATAAAACAAGTTATTCCGAGTGACCTAATGAATTTTTACATCAAATACACTGGTCCTATCATCATCCATAGTTTTTGCAATAAATATATATATTCATTAATTTTTATTTACCTTTTTTTTTTTAACAATTTAAAGTATATATTATAAAATAATAAAAAAAATTTTAAATAAAAAAAGAACTGAAATAATAAAAAATACAAATTTTCATTTTTTCAGTTTTTAAATTTTAATTAAATCATTTTATGTGTATGTAGATAAATTTATATTAATAAAAAGACTTATAGCGTGTCTAGCGTAGAATCGTTAATAAAAAGAAAATTTAAAAAAAAAAAAAAAAAA
>MKYW01000025.1:827257-852408 GCA_015776835.1 Aphidius ervi | reverse complement strand
AAAAAAAAAAAAAAAATAAAAATTAATTTATATTTTTTAATTATTATTTAATATTTAGAATAAATAAATTTTTTTTTTTATTTATTAATTATTTATTTCCTACTATGAAAAGGAGAATGAGGCATCTCTTTGAGACATATGATTGGTTCTCACATTAAACAATGATTAATAATGATGTTTCATTTGTTTTTGTTTAATTAATTAATTTTTTTATTAATGTTGTTTACCCGTTGCTAAGTGACAATTTTTTTTTTTTTGTTGCACTAATAAATCAAAATAAATAAAGTCAATAGATGTAAAAAATTGTGCATTATATATTAATGAATAACTATTGTAAAAAATATTTATTAATTTTGAATATTTAGTAAAAGTGTTGTATACGTTCACCTTACATTAATAATTTTTTTCAGTTAGATAAAGGGCCGATTATATAAAAATATTTACAGGAGGTGATTGAGAGATTGATGAAGATAATGTACAATTTTTTTCATAATTTTTTACGTGATCGGTAAGAGGTAGATTGGGGTAGGTTTGGACATAAAATCGTTTTTACTGGGAATTTTTTAGGAAATAATTTTTTTTAAGTTAGATAAAGGGCCGATTATATCAAAATATTTACGGGAGATGATTAAGGAATAGATAAAGATAATGTTGGATTTTTTTCATAATTTTCTACGCGATCGGTAAGGGGTAGATCCGGGTAAGTTTGGATATAAACTTGGTTTTACTGGGAGTTTTTTGAGAATTAATTTTTCTTCAGTTAGATAAAAGGCCGATTATATAAAAATATTTACGGGAGGTGATTGAGGAATGGATAAAGATAATGTAGAATGTTTTCTATAATTTTCTACGCGATCGGTAGGGGGTAGATTGGGGTAGGTTTGGACATAAAATCGTTTTTACTGGGAATTTTTTAGGGAATAATTTTTTTTAAGTTAGATAAAGGGCCGATTATATAAAAATAATTACGGAAGGTGGTTAAGGGATAAATAAAGATAATGTTGGATTTTTTTCATAATTTTCTACGCGATCGGTAAGAGGTAGATCCGGGTAAGTTTGGATATAAACTTGGTTTTACTGGGAGTTTTTTGAGAATTAATTTTTCTCCAGTTAGATAAAGGGCTGATTATATAAAAATATTTACGGAAGGTGGTTGAGGGATGGATGAAGATAATATGGGATTTTTTTCATAATTTTCTACGCGATCGGTAAGGGGTAGATTGAGGTAGGTTTAGATATAAACTCGTTTTCACTTATAATTGTTTAAGAAATAATTTTTTTTGAGTTAGATAAAGAGCCAATTATATGAAAATAATCACAGGAGAAGATTAAGGGATAAATGAAGATAATGGAAAAAAAAATGATTTCTAAAAAAATTCTATAATATCAGCTTCTAGTATTAATAAATAGTATGTATTATTAAAATCTTAAAAAGATTTTTTTATAAATTGATAAATTGATTTTCTAAATTGCCATTTGAAAAAAATACAATTACAATTTAATTTTTTAAAATGGTACTTATGATTCTTGACCTTTGATACGACAACATATTGATATCCAAATATTCTCCAAGTTATATATTATTGTTTTACTGTACTTTTTAATATTATCATAAGAAAAAAAAATTAAAAAAAAAAAAAAATATACATTTCCAAGAATCATAATAAGAGATTCAAGTATCCGATGAATTTACTGTACTTGAAATATACTCAACAAATAGACATTCATTTATACAAAGTCGGCAACACTTTTTATCTTTTATTTTTTTTTTTTATTTTAAATATATATATTTTTTTCTATAATAAATGAGACAGAGGCATAATATAAAAACTATATACTCGCCACCTGTGTGACGAGTATATATATTTAATAATATTTTTTTATTCAGTATATATTTTGTCTTTTAAAAAAATTTTATTTTTCATCTGAACAATGTATACATGATTTTTTTTTTACCTCAAAGATATAACAGGTAGGTAGATTTTAAGAATATGGTATGCCACAATGAGAATATATATATGTGTCTTGGGAAAAGTGAACACACTCGGCAAATATTGATACACCCGTATATGCGGTTAAAAAAAAACGCTAAAAGCGAAAGAGCCACCATCCATCTACCGTTTCAAATATTAAATATACTTTTTTTTTTTTTTAAATTTAACAATTATTATTTTATTTTCTTTTTGCTTCTCTATGTAATCATATTTTTTTTTTCTTTAAATATATTTTGATATTATTTTTAATATAAAAAAATACAATAAATAGCTATTAAAATATAAATATATTGACAAAATAAATTATGAAAAAAATAATTTCAATATTATAAGCTAATAAAAAAAATAAATAACAATTAAAATAATTTTTTTTTTAAATATTTATACATGAAAAACCATGTAATAATAATTAAAATTTAATTTAAAATTTATTTTGTCATAAATTTATATTTTTACTAATGTATTTTAACAAAATTTAAATTGTAATTTATTTTTTTATAATTTATTTAATGCTGTAATAAAATTATATTATAAAAAAAATATTTAACCAATATTTAAAGATTAATTAAAAATAGTTAATTAATAAAATTAAATTAAATAAAAATTGACGAAAAATTAAATTAAATATTGAGTAACTAAATGTAAATTAATTGAGAATCAGTGTATATAAAAGAGAAGTGAATAAGAACAGTGCAAGAGAGTTGGTGTAAAGAGGGTAATGGTATAATATTATTATGGATTTAATTAATATTTCATTTGTATGCTATTTCTCGCTTGTATATACGAATAACCCATTCCATATTGCAATTAATATCCCTTGACAATAAATATACATGTACAAGTCACAGCCTCAAATTGTTGACTGTCAATGTATATGAAAATTTTGTGTACTAATACACTAATCCAAGGGCCAAAGGGCCAACAAGTAGATTTTAAAAAAATAAATAATTATTATTTATTCAATTGAGTTGTGTTGGTCACAATTCATTTTATTTTTATTTTATTATTATCACATTTTATTTACAAAAGTATATTTATATATTTGTATTTTATTTAATTTGTATATATTAAATCAGTATATATATATCTAAACTAGAGAAGACAACTACCAACTAGTCTGTATTTCAATTTAGCAGCTCTATTGTTTGATACTAATATTATTCAGTTGGGAATTGTTTCGTCAAAATTCCACTAAAGTCAAGATATAGAACAAAGTTTTGCAATCAAGACAATCTCACTGAAATCTGAATCAAAAAAATAAAAAAAAATATAAATTATATATTTCATTTATTTAAATTAACAAAAGATTTAAATTGAAAAAAAAAAATAAATTATTTTTATAAATTTTTAATTAATAATTTAATTTATTTTGTTTAAATTTTTTTATTATTTTTTTTTTCTAGATTCTAAACAGGTTGTTTGCTTATCCATTAAGAATATTTTAATTATTTTTTTTTTTTTTGATGTTTTTTTAAATATATAAGGTAAAAAAATACAATATCTACTTGAAAATTAAATATTTATTTTTTTGAAATATAGGTCGATGTGAATGTGTATAAATAAAAAAAATAATATAATATTTATTGAATGTGGAAAATGGGTTGTAATTTAGAAATGGTTTTGCGGTGACAATGAACATACCAAAGATCTTTCTCTCGTGTAATTTAGAATCATTCAAGACGAATTGTTAAATAATAATAAAAAAAAAAAAATTATATATTGAATACCTTTTCACATACACAGTGTCAGATGAAATACTTTTATCTATTTGTTTTTTTTTTTTATTGAAGATAAAAGTAAAACAAATGTAAGAAGAGAATCCTATTATTTATTTTCACATTTCTTTTGTATTTTATTTTATTTTTTTTATTGTATATTTCAACTGGACAGTCTGTATTTATTGAAAATTGTTTCTTTTATTTGATATTAGAGATAAAATATTCAACCCCTGTGTAAGAAGTCAACTGACAGGTTTTAATTTATTATTACTTATTGCTTTATTCGTATTGATAAATTTTAATATTTTATTTATCGCGAATGGTAAATACTCACAGACACGATTTTCCCCTTTCACAAAAGGACTATACGAGAATGGAATTTTCATTTATATACGTGACAATGAATTTATTTGATACCCATTGCACGTTGTATACGTGAGCTTGGTTATTATTACATTCTGACTATTTATTTTCATTTTTTAATTTTAATTTTTAATGAATTTTGTATTATAAATATATATACACTGTAGATTTTTATTTTTATTTTTTCAATTTTTAATATTCATGTTTATATTAATTATTTATTAAAAAAAAAGAAAAATAAGAAAATAATTTTAAAATATTGAAAAAATATATAAATTTTAAATGTAATTAAAAAATTAAAAATATCATTTTTTTAAATATTAAATTTTGTTTTTATTTAATTTAATAATATCTTTAACTTTTATGAAATTCAAAAAAAAATATTTACTTAACTTTAAAAGCCATAAATATCATGAAATAATTTTAAATACTTCGCAAGTAAATATAACACTTTTAAAATTATCAAAAATTTTTTTTCCTCCATGTTCACACAGTTTAAATAATACGAAGAGAAAAAAAAATAAAAATAAATAACAAAACTACCATTTAATATATAGGGTGAATTTAAAAATTAAAAAAATAAAAAAAAAAAAAAGTATTTCACGACTTAATTTTAAAGCGATTAGCTACACGCGCGACAGAGCAAAGGTGTCGACCTGCAATTGACAACACACGATGAAGATAAGCCGAGGGTTGATTTTACGGGGGTGAAATATACCGCATTGATAAAAATAGCCACAAAAGCCACAATTTAAATCACCCAACAATCTTTAAATTTAATATTTTAAAAAGTATTAATAAATATAACAATCCATTCATCTATTTATTTATTAAAAAAATAAACCAAAAAACAAATCAACAATTTAATTGACAAATTGGATTAATTGACAGTCAACAAGTCAATTATATATATTTTATTATATATTGATATATCACTTGATATCATAATGTACAATAATAAAATAAAACAACTTATAATCCCAGCCATTTGGTAAAATTTTTTAGTTAGTTAATGTTAATTAGTTGACACTGACATGATTGAGACTACTTGTCATGAATTTCGTGATGTCATTCAATTTCAAAAACATCAAAATTCACTCATGAACATTTCCCCAATTAAATATTTAAAAAAAAATCAATTTTTAAAATTAAAAAAATAAAAATAAATAATTTACATAAATTTATTGTTGCACTTTTATTTAAATTATTAATTATTATTTATTTTATATATTTTTAATCCCACCCTCATGTGGTGAACAATAAAAATAATATATTTTTTTTTTTTTTTTCTTTTTTCATATTATTTTGAATAACATTATCGAATCGTTGACGCGCGCGCGCCGTGTTTCCACTCGTAATACATATTACAGGATAAAAGTATATTATAAATAATATAAAAGTTCAAGGATCCATTGTCGTGAATTGTTTTTGATGGTGGCCATGAGTGATATGTGTATAAAAGCAATATGGAAAGGGTAAAGAGAACATTAAGTATGTGCGTGGTTTTTATTTGAAAAAAATGAAAAAAAAAAAAACATTGAAGACGACGGGGTGTTCACCACGGGATTCTATAGTATGTTTTCCACGTAATTCACCAATCTCAATAAACCAGTAATAATATGTGCCTATGAGTTAAAGCATCAAATGTTCAGTCTATTACCAATTTTTTTATATTTTTAAAACGCCCTCTTGTTAGTTTTGTTGTTTTTTTTTTTTTTTGTTAAAAAATTGAACCACGGGATATTGCAGAAGCTAGATGTTCGAGTGGATCACGGATACTTAAATACAAATTTTTATAATACTGATTTTTATATAGTCCATATAAATAAATTCATTGAAATCATTGAAATTTATTATTTAACTTTTTTTTATTCATTTATTTTTCAAGATGAAATTATTATCAATCGATCGTCTAAAGAAAATTTCCAGATCACTTACAACAAATAACCGTAAATAACTTTTTTTTTTGGATTTTTTTTAAGGAAATTTCTTGCCTTGGTGTGTTGTATTATGATGGGCGTTATTTTAAAATATTAAAATTAACATATCAAGACAATAAACTTGAAATTTACATGAAAAAAAATTATATATTTTGATTTTTTTTGATTTTTTTTTTTTGGCTTTTTGGCATTTTGCGATGGTTGATGCTGTTGGATATATGAGTGTTGACTATTTCTGGTGACTCTGAATGAGGTGAAATATAAAAAATAAAAATAACACGTATCGCGGCTGTGAAAATCTCTCACAAATGTGGTTTGTACAAGTGCATACCCCAAAGCTATTATCTACCCGTTAACGCATCTGTTTGATATTGCTCTCGATAAAAATTTCCATGCAAATTATCATCACACGCCCCTATATTTTATTTTTAACATAAATATATTTACTTTTTTTTTTTAGATGTTCATTTTGTTATTTAAATTTTTTTTTCATTATTAATAAATAGCTGAATGAAAAACCTGAATTTAAATATCAATTTTTTACTTCAAAAAAAAATTTTTTTAAATTAATTATTTATTTTAGCAATAAATTTAAAAATAATATTAATAATTTTTATTTATTTTTATATTTTATTATTTAATGAATAAATTAAAAAATATTAAATATAAATTATTGTAAATTAGATTGTTTAAAATTGACGGGAGAATGTAATTGAAATATTTTTTTTTTCTTTGAATTTTACCTGGATATAAAGCAAGGGTTAATTCAACTGTTGCAAATTTAAACTGTGATAATATATCAAACGAAAATTTACAAATGGGTTGAGAAAGGATGGAGGTAGGAGGTAGTTCTTGTTTCGGCTGGTTAATTCTTGTTGTTTGATTGGTA
The DNA here is from genome assembly GCA_015776835.1 of Aphidius ervi. NCBI lineage: Eukaryota > Metazoa > Arthropoda > Insecta > Hymenoptera > Braconidae > Aphidius > Aphidius ervi. Next base: position 845,504 of record MKYW01000025.1, on the reverse strand, counting down.
TGTCGATTCGCATGATGAGATTTTAAACCGCCGGACTAATAGTTGACACGTGCCACTTATTTTCCTTCCTTATTTTGTAATTTTTTTAAACCCAAAGGGGAAATAAATATATGTACAACAAATTTACTTGTAAATTATTAAACATTCTTTAATATAAATTTAACAAAAAATATATAAATAAATAAATTAAATATAAAATAATATATTATAAGAAAAATAAAAATACAAAAATTGCAACAAGCTTGAATTTTGATTTTATATTATTTATTTTTAATTCTTTTGATTCATCTCTTGTGATCTATACGCACGACCATGAGTCCATCGAAAAACCATTGTCCTTTGTAAATATATCTATTCTGTCAAATGCAATGCTACCTTATATCTGGCTACCCTTTTGAATCTAACTGGAAAACGCGCGCGCGCCCGTCGCAAACTATTTTATAGCTTTTCTATCTCATCACCCTTTTTTTTTTTTTTNAAGTTTTAAACTTTAATTTGTACTTTTTTTTTTTTTTTTTCAAAATAAATATATAAAAATACTAATTAAAATTGAAAATGATTTGTTTTTAATATAAACAAGACTTAATATATTTTCTTCGACTAATTAAATTGCCAATTTTAATTTTTTTTTTTTAAAATTTAATTTTGTATTTATAATTGATTTGTATTTTAAATTATGAAATATATATTAAAGCAAAAAAAAAAAAGCACTAATGAGAATTTAAAAAGAAAGTTTTTTCATATATATATAAATTATTTTAAATATATATAAATTTGTTGGTCGAGTGGGTTTGGCTTTAAAATATGAATTTATAATTCTGAAACCTTGAGACTACAGAATGACATTAAATCATTTCTCAGTATATAAAAATATATGTTAAAAATAATAAAATATATATTTATAAAAGAGATGGTAGTTGCTGCTGTTTAAAATATATATTTGTCTTTCTTTAAATGATTTCTTATATATAATATAAAACCTCCACACGAACAGGGCCATAATTTGAAAAACTTTCGGACGTTTAACAAAAGTAAGGACTTTTGTTCCAAGTTTTAGTTCGCGATAGCTGTTTGCGAGGTTAAAACGACGCCCCTGACAGTGTTTTGTTCGCTTTGTCATTCTTCCTGTAAGGTATATATACCAAACTGCCATCGGCCACCCTTTTTTCAACCTCATCCACCCTCTCTTATATAATTTCATTTTTTTTGTTCCTTCATCTTCTTCTTATTAATACAATTTTTGCTTCTTTTAACTCATATATATATATTGCTTTAAAAGCTCCACTAAAAGCTCTTCAAATAAAAAATTATTCAAACAATCTCAACACGCAAAATCTCACATGTAATTTCGATGCACAAAAATTATTCTTTGGATATAAATTTTTTCTTCTTTCCTCGCATCCTTTTTTTTTTTTCATTTATTTTTTTATTTTTTATTTACAACTAAATACTGAATGGACAAGAGTAATAAATGTAAAATAAAGGAGAGAATAAAAATTCCAAAAGACCTTTGGAACTGAAGAGGGTAGTAAGGTTGCGACGTGAAATCTTGAGACAAAAAAATCTCGAATTCCCTTGAACAAATGGTTTCATTCTTTTTTTTTTTTTTTATAATATTTCAATGTGTTTAGTCGTCTCTTACAGTCTTTCACATTTATTATTCTTATTTTTTATTTATTTTTATTATTTAGTTTTATATAAACCACAAGAAAATATAAATATAAATCTCGTATTACATTAATCGCAAGATATTTATATACTCCGCCTTTTTAAATTTACCATATATATATCGTAACTGAATTACATTGTTCCTCAATTACAGTGTAAAACGAGACAATATGTATATTCCAATAAAAAAAAAAAAAAAATCAGACAAAACAATAAACTTGGCTTCATTTTTCAATGAAGATAAAAAATATAAATGAAACTAATATTTTCATCATCAAATTGAACATGTATACAACTAAACTTTCTCTTTAAAAAAATCTAAAAATAAAATATAATTAAATAAATAAATAGATAAACAAAAAACAGTTTGAAAAAAAAAAAAGTAAAAGGGGCGATAATATATATAAAATTAAAAAGAAGAAGAATATAATAATTAAAATATATTTTATATTTATTTTTTTAAAATATGATCGAGTGATAGTCGAGTGACGATTGTATTAATGAAGTTGAAATGACATCAAGTCTAACAAAACATTCAAGAGAGAGAGAGAGGATAAATGACCCATGACAGAAATGCCTAGGCAGGACATAGTTGACGACAACGTCGTTGGATTAAACCCTCCTTGCCACTCGAAACAAACAACAACAACAACATCAACAACAACAATAATAATAATGATAATAATACAAGTACATGTTCTATATATTTTATGTAAATAATACATTGCACTCACTATCAACATATATATCTTCATCGCCGTACAACAGGACATGAAGCAAAGAGCTTCAGAGACAAGGGAAACAGACAGAGTTCCTGATCGGACAATACAATCGGAACAATGATGATTTTTAAATTGAACAATAGAAAAAAAAAAGGGGAAAGAAAGTATTTAAATTGTCGTCTAAATTTTTTTGATATTTTTTTTTTTTTATCGCATTTATTTTATTAATTTAATATTGAAACATGTTTGAAAATTAATTATGATTTTTTTGTTTTTTTTTGGGAAATTTATTTGTTGCGTTTTGATTTATTATAAAAAGAGAAATTAAAATTTATAAATTAGAGGGTATTGAAGGGAAGGGAAAATAATATTTAGATGGAATTTTAGAGAGAATTAATTTAAAATTAGAAATTTTGTTTAATTTTTTAGTGCGACAGGTAAAGTGAGTTTGATGCTTCAATAGTGTATATTTTAAAAATTGAAATAAAAACAAAATTAATTGATTTTAATTAGTGTAATTTATATGGTAATTTAATTTTAATGTAATTTAATTATTACAATTAATTGTTGTATTAAATTTTTTAATGTTCATACGTATTGCTTGGTTTTTTATTTAAAAATTAGAAAAAAAATTATAAAAATAATATTTGTAACTTTAAGAATAATTTTAATATTAAAAATAATTTATTATTATTAAAATTACACATTATTATAATTTAATAATAACGAAAAAAAAAAAAACCATAATCTTTAGAAATTTTCATCTTGAAAGCAAAATAAAAAGACAAATTTCTTAAAAGAATTTTAAATATTGTTTATGAATAGAAAGCATTTTTTTTATTTTTATTTTCATTGATAAAAATAATAATATTAAAAATAAACAACAAATAAAAGTAATACAGGCTCAACTGGCAATGGATAAAATAAAATGAGCAAAAAGAATTTAAAAAAAAAAAAAGACATATTGATGGGTTTTTGATGATGTGTAATATTGAATTTCGATTTCGATTATATATGAATGGGTTTTAAAAATAAAAGGGGTGAGTATATATATTTTTTAAATGATCCTCAGGCAATATCTTGTATTTTGATCAATTGTGGGTACATCAAATACATTAAATCTCAATTGAATAATATTGTCGTGGTTAAATAAAAAAAAAAAAAAAACCTCGAGGCACGGATACAAATTAATGTCAGACAACAACTATTGTTATATTTTATTTTAAAAATAAACAAGTTACTCCCACGCTGTCGACTTTAACAAATTTTCTTCATTTAAAATCCCTTTTTTTTAGTATTATTTATAATCGTTTAATTCATCTCATTATTTATTATTTATAAAATTTTCTAATTTATATTTTTTTCAGCTAAAAAAATTCCTTAAAAAATAATTTATAAAATTATTAACAACAATTAAATGCTTGTAATAATTTAAAAAAAAAATAACGTCAATCGTTTCAGCATTAATCATTATAATTAAATACTCTACAAATAAATTTATAAATTTTTAATAATCCTCCTATTATAAAAAGAACAGTTGTCATCGAAAATTGTGGGAGTGAGAAAGACGATATTATTTTTGTTTCGTTTTTTACATGGTAACGAGTTAATAAATGAATAATCGAATAAATAGTTTAAAAACTTGATCTTAGTTTTAATTAAACTATTGATTTAGAAACATATACAATGTTATATTATACATATATATAGTACATATACAATAATTGATCAAGATATATTTATCAATTAATATACATTTATCGATTAATATAATCAATTCAATAATTTTTAAATTGTTATCCATGATGTGAAAGAAGAAAAAAAAAAAGGAATCTGTGATATATTTACAAATACGTTTTTTATTGTGTGTATCCGGTGTCTTAGGCAGATATTTTCTGGCATAGACCAAGTGCGTAGTTCACCTGCTCTATGCTAGATTATATTTGCCCAAGCCACAACTGTCACATTTTTCTCAAAAAATTTAGTGATCTCAATTTTTTCTGTTATACTTAAGTTTTGAACTCGAGATCGAGTGCACTGTAGGCAGGGCTCTTCCTGACTTAACCATAAGCTCACTCCATGAACGCTCAAAAATAATTATACTTTATTATTAATTTGAAAAAAAAATCAACTTAAATATAAATTATTCATTATGTAATTGCATTTAGTCATCATCGGTCATTTGATTGGTCATTGTTTTTTTCTCACTTACTCTCATATGAATTTCTTTCTGTTTGCCTTTTTCTATTATTTTTTTATTTATTTCGTGAGCAACAAAAAAACAAAAAAAAAAGAGTGAGTGAGACATAGTTTGTTTTTTTGTTGCTAACGAAATAAATCAAATAAACAAAGAGTGATCTTCGAAGGATTAAATCGGTAACATATATATGAGCGCTTGATAGACCGCGCGACACATAAAATGTTTATTGTTTATTATTGTTGTAAACAAATGCATCAGTAGAAATCCACAAAAAAATATATTTTACTTTTTCAAATTGTCCTTTATTTAATGAATTTTTCAGAAATACTGTGCAACAAATATTTATTGTAAAAAAAATTGTTTAAACTTTTAAAAAATTTTAACTTCAATTTAATTTTCCACTGGTCTTTTTATTTTCAATATTTTTTTTTACAATAAATATTTGTTGCACAGTATTTCTGAAATATCCATTAAATAAAGGACATTTTGAAGAAGTTAAATATATTTTATTGTAGTTTTCTACTGATGCATTTTTTTATAACAATAATAAACAATAAACATTTTAGAAATATTAAACACTCGATAAAGCTCCGCCACAAATTTCCAAAAAATGAATTTTCAAATATAAAATTAATAATTCAAAAAATATAAATTTTCTAAATAAAAAAAAATTAAGGGTTAAATAATGATATCATAAAGATCTAAAAAAATCCCCTAATATAAAATAATGCATGAGTGAAGTTGGCGTAATAAATTTAATAAATAATATATTTAATATTCGTTATTCGTATACAATTAGAATCTCTGGAGCATCGAATAGACTACAGATAATAAATACAATAGAACACAATAAAATAAATAATAAAAAAAAATGAAAATTTAAAAATAGATAAAATATAATAATAATAATTAAATAACCCATCATGGACAAAATGAGGGCAATGTGTACCCAGGTGTTTGGAGAATTTGATTTACGCATGAACAAGTTATTTCATATCTTGTCAATTGGTCTTCCACCGTTTATTATAATAAATATGTACTGCACATATAATTTTTTTTCTAAATTATATTAACTTAAAGATCTTGATATTTATATTTTTTATTTTTTTTTTTCATACATACTTTGACTGGGTTTAATTGGAAAGGTTGAGTAAAATGATCATAATCAGTTGACGCACGTTCTTTTGAATTTAAAAATAAAATAAAATAATTCTCATTGAGTTTACATGATTAAATGGTCAATTATTTTATTTTAAAACTCACCCTTATATATTTTTTTATAGTATCAAAAAGGGCTATAAAATACCTGCTTTTAAAATTTTTTCTTTAAAGCTTTTAAACTCAAGTAAGGTCATGTTTTAAAAAAAAAAATCAAATGACCGCAATTTGAATGTAATTTAATTTTATTGATATATCATGTATATAATATATTTTTATTGAATAAAAAAAAAAAGAGCTATGGTATATAATAATAAAAAAAAAATGATAAAAATTGAGATAGAATTCAATATAAACTGTACAAAGAGAGAGAGAGAGAGAGAGACGTTTAGTTGAGAAAATATATTGGTGGCTGGATATTGAAATACTTGTTGGTAGTTTGAGTCTATCGAAGAAAACGAATACGTCGGGGGATGATGGTGACGTTGGAACATGCCATTCTCGATGCCATCTTGATTGTGCTATCGAGATATCATTCGTATCAACTATATGCAATCAATTGATATCATGTATTTCAAATGAAAAATTACAGAAATTTTATAACAAAAAATAATTTAATAGTGTCTTAAAATTTTTAATTATATTTTTTAAATAATCAGCAAATAAATAATTTGAATAAAATATTTTTTTATCAATAATTAATTAAAATATAACTAAAATTTTTAAAAAGACAAAAATTAAATTGTAAAAATTATATAAATAAATTCAAATAAAAATTTAGTTTGAGTAATTTATTTTGAAAAAATATAAAAATGAGTAAATTTTATCAAGAAAAATATATATTTTTTACACTTTATACATTGATTTTTTTTTGTAAAAAAAAATTAAATCAATATATATATTTATATATAAAAAATACAAGTGAATTTCATGGTGAAACGACAAGCGAGTCTCGAGAACGATACGACAGGATAGATAGAGTCAAGATTCAATTAGCTCTATCTGTCAGTCGCATGATACTTGTCGTCGATTCAATATACATTCAATAATATTAACTCGGCTGTGTCACTGTGTACATCCTCACCAGGGTAACTACTGCATAATCAAATACATCAACCCCTTGTATACAATATAACAACAGATTTTAAAAATATATATCAATCAAGCAGGTCATCTTCAATCTTCATTTACATGATAAAATTAAAATATCCATAAAATGTAATTGAGAAAATTTATAAATTTAAATTTAATCATCATTTTGATGAAACAAATATAGCATTGTATAGATTTTTTATTTAAATTTCAAATTTATATAAAAAAATTTAGTATAGATTTGTAAATTTTTGTTAATTTTGAAAATAAAAATTTTCTATACTTACTTACGCCTTTTTAACGCCTGAAAAATATACAATTTATTATAAAAAAAAAAAATATATTGTTAAAAAAATAAAAAATAAATTGTATAACCGAGTTATTGAGGGAGGAAAAAAAAAGAGGATTGGAGGGTTTGTAGTTGGTATCACTTATATATCCAAGGCAGCTGGGCGATCCCAGAAATTTTCAATTTATTTCAAGTAGCTTTTGGTGGTGGCGGTGTGGTTTTCAGCGTGTAACTTGAAGATGAAAATTTTAAAATAAGTTGAATGTGATAACAACAGATAGATACCTATGTATCTCCCCTATCAAAAAAATAATTATTTTAAAATTTATCATTAATCTATTAACAAAAGAAAATTAATTTTATAAATTCAAAAGATAAAAATCGCATTCATGAAAAAAAAAAAAAATATTACAAGGGTATATAAAAATTTTAATTCTTAAAAAAATAACGAAATAATTAATTAACTTTTTTTCATAAATTAATAAAGATGCAAAATAATTAAAAATATTAATTTAATTAATTTAAAATTAAGCTATATTGTTTTAAAAATGAAAAAATGAATTTTTTTTTTTATTTCACTCGTGATAAGTGTCTGTTTAATAAGATACATAAAACATGTTAAAAAAATTACCGTACTTGTGTACACAAGCATTAACATCGTTTTACCTTCATAAAAGGACAATATAGTTAAAAAAATAAATGTAAAAAAAAAAAGCCAAATAAATATAGTCACGTATTAACCACACGCGTCGAGTTTAACTACGAGACAAACACAGTGTTGAACAAATATTCTTACATGTTCATGTACATATTGTTAATGTACATATGTATATACTTTTGATGAGTCCCAGTTGACGATGCTTATTTCTTTGAAGCATATTGGTCTGCGTGAAAAACGTTGTTTAATATAAATAACTGCTATTTTTTTATTTTAATATTAAAAAATATAATAAAATATAAAAAATTAAATTTTATAATATTAAGAAAATTGTAAAAGAGAATCAAAAGAAAAAAAATAAAAATAAAGTCGTTGGTAATTAGCGAGATTACTAGGTACTTTAAAAAACGCAAGACTCATTTCGAGTTGGCATTTTACTAATTTAATAAACAATGCAAACATAAGCTGAAAAAAAATTTTAAAAAAATAAAAAAAATAATACTAGGTGGTGGACTACTTGAAACTGTGTTATGGTAAAACCAACAAGTATTTATTTCCAGCTTATTTTTAATTTTCATATTTGTAGAAAAAATTAAAAAAAATCTTTTGTTAAATTTACCTCATTCATTCACCTTTTTATTTCGAATATATAATTTTTTAATTTTTCCTGTTGACTAATAAGTATTTCTATAAAATTTATTTACGATTTATTGTCATAGAAATTTCTACCTGACAAAGATAATATTTTAGTTGATAAAATTTCATCTCTAAAATCATTAAAAAGTTAAAAAAAATATTAGATAAAAAAATAAATCTTTTCAACTGTGTAACAAGAAATGTAGTAACAAGGAAAAAAAAAAAAAGGGAGAATATATATATAAGTAAAATTTTCAAGTAGTTTTACAATATATACATGACAAAACGACAGAGAAACCTGAACGAGTTTTACGCCTGCACGATTCTACAAAACCGTTTGAAAATGTGGAAAGGACCGCCAGTGAAAATAATACAACTTTTGGTATGTGTATGTGTATTTCTTGCGCGGGATCAAAGAGAATTGCACTGAGAATTTTAGAATAAGTAAAGACACGATTTAAATGTATATACCAAGTTGAATAAGGGTTGGATACCAAAGAGAAGAAACTATATACAGAATAAGCAAAAAGAAAAATAAAGAAGATGATGATGATGATACACCCTCACCTCAAGATGATGATATACCACCACCATAGTTTCATTTCCCTTTCAAATTATTCATCCAAAAGATTTGCCAAGATTTAAAATCCATTATCTTGTTTTAATTTTAAATTATCTTTTTTGTCATTTTAAATTTTAACAAATTGTTTATCATTATTTTTAATTATTAAATTTCTGGCAATGGATTTTGACCATTATTGTCAATAACTTGCTGCATAACTTTGATAATTTGACTTGGTGAACTGTAAAAATATTTATGTTCTTCATCAGCATCTTGATGACGATTATAAGCATTTAAAATTAATTTTCCTTCTGATGTAAAAAATAGTACTCTTGGTACATATGTTCCATCAGGTGAATAGTTTATACTTTTTATTAATTCAGAATCATTTTCAATGTTTATCATGACAAAACTAAATTTGAAAAAAAAAGGATTATTTTTTTTATAAATGTAAATGTGATTTGTAAACTAACCAACGTGATAGCTCAATGAGTTTTATTGATTTTGAAAATTTATCCTTGAGTTCAATGCAAGCTGGGCAGGTTAATTTATGAACAACAAGAAATATTGGTTTTTTTAAATGTTTAGCTTGTTTAAAACCTTGGGTTAATGCTTGCCATTTATATTCATTACCAAAACCATTGTCTGGTTGAATATTATTATTGCTCAATGATAAAACAACCTTATCAGCAAGAGATATTATACTAAAGCTTGAAAAATATTTAAAATATTGACGCATAATTTATGAATTCAAAATTAATGACAGTTTAAAATTAATTTAAAAAAAAAAAACATATGAATAACTCGTCATGTTGATTTTACATAAAGAGATATATATATATATTTCATGTTTTTTTATTTTTTTTATATAAAAAAAAAAAAAGTCTGCTGGTTGATGCTTAACCGAGCATGTAATTTCCAAGATCAACCCTCGTTTTGCGGCAAGATAACGAAACCGAGGTAACGCGTACCGACTCTTCTTGATGTTAACCGAATCCACTTGAAATTTTTTTATTTTTTAAAATAAAAAAAAATATTTTTGGGGACATATATGTATTTGCAACAGCATTGTGATAGTTTTTTTTTTTATTATATTTATTTTTATTGTGTGTATTTTATTTGAACTCGACAAGAGGCGACGGGAGCACATCCCTCACAGTCTGGCTGGTAAATGTAACATTCTGTATCTTGTGGACAATAATGACTCAAACACAAATCATCATAATCATGGCAAGATTCATACACTAAAATTATAAATTATTCATATTATTATCAATGAAAAATGTTATTTATAAATTTAAATAATTAATGAATTTATAATTATTTTAAAATTTTTTCAATTGTATTTTTTGTTAATAATAATAATATTGTTAAATTAAAAAAAATAATTTTAAAATTCGATGGAATTTAAATTCTATTATTTAGTTTAATTTTTTTGTTATTAATAATTATTTTTAATATTATTATTAATAATTATATTAACTAAAGTTTAATTTAGTATCTTATACCTATTTATTTTAAAGTTTTTTAAAAATGTATTTGTTATTAAAATAATATTGTTAAATTAAAAAAAAAAAATTTTAAAATTAAATTAAGTTTAAATTTATCATTTAATTAATAATAATTATTAATTATTATTATTAATTATTGTATTGAATAGTAATTAAAATATTTTATTAAAAAAATAATAAAATTTTAATTTTTAAATAATTATAATACCAAATAATAAATAAAATTTTAATAAATAATAAACAAAATAAACTTTATCATTTGTTAATTAACTAAATTTAATTATTTAGTTAATTTATTTAAATCAACTTACTCATGATACACTGATTATTACGACAACAGCCACCACAACAAGCAGCATCATCAGAACACTTGAAAAACAATATTAAAAATTAAATAACAATAATTGCAATAATATTATTACAAAAAAATATCAATAATAATTAACAAACAAAATGACCAGGAACAGCACAGTCTTGTGAATCAGCTAAATTTATTAAAATTGATAATAAAATTAGTAACTTAATGTTAAACATATTTTTAGTATTTTTTTTTTTTATTGAGGTGAGTTGATAGTGGTTTCACTTGTGTCTACTGACAATTTTTATTCAAGTAAAATTATTATATATTGCCTTGATAAGTGTGACTATGTTAGTGATACTAAAACAGTTGTTTTTATTTGATTTACGAGTAATAATTTACGAATGTCTCGATTGGTGAAGGACATTTTATTACACGATCTTTATCATTGACATAACTAGTTGGTTTTTTTATATTTCAAATTTTTTTTATTGCGTGCAACTTGAGTAAATAGTTGATGGTGTTGATAATATTCACATTACTGGTAATTCAATTTTTTTTTTTTGTCAATTAAATGACCCAGTTCAAGATGACATTGAAACGCTTGAAATAATTTTGCTGGCAATTGTTGTAAAATATTAAATTGTTAGTTAATTTTTCAATTAAATTAATTCATGTTATATTAATTTATAAGGTCTATTAAACACAGATAATAATTTCAATTTGATAAATTAATAAATTGAAATATAAACTTTACTTACTTTAAATTTGAAACTTACTTTTGTATTTTTTTTTTTTTCAATTGAGAAAAAAATATTCAAAATAAATTGTTTTGATGATTTTAAGATTATAATTAAATTACTTAACTATTTAAAAATAATTAGATAATTTTTTCAGTTAATAAATACTATTATTTTTAAATAAATTATTTTATTTAAAAAAAAATCAGTACCTACATTTATTATTTGTATATTTTTATTTATTTATTTATTGTCTCCAACCTTTGTAATCTTTGAGACTGCGAAGTTTTTTCTTTTCTCTGTACAGAACATTTGCTTGAACTAAAAATAAATAAACAACAATATTTGTTAAATATTTAACATTGTTAATTGAGTGTTTAGTATATTATTTTGATATTTTTTTAATTACCATGTGGATCAAATCCTATGAATTCTAATTTATCTCCAAGACGTTCACGAATACGATTCATACAATGGCCAGACACCATACTCTGAACCATCACCAATATGTTTCTAAAAAAGCAGACAATTATAATTGACAATTAACAACATAATAATCATTATTAAAATTAAATATTATTATCAAATCAAACTGTCATACTCCAAAAAATCTCAACAAACATTTTTTTTTTTTAAATAACAAAAAAAAAATATATACAGGCGGGTATAAAATAAGCTATAAAAAAATTAAATAATAATTTTTTAAATATAATCAACAACAATAGAATATGTCAATTAAATATTTATGTTATTATTGTGAATTTATTAGTAAAGAAAAATAATATAACCTTATTTTTAATGAATTTTTTTAGAGAATTTATTTTAACAAATAAAACTGACTTACTTGGATTTTGTTTTTCTGGCTAATAATACAAGTGACAATTGCATTTTTAAATTAATTAATTAATAATATTTGTTAAGTTATTTATGTTTGTTTTTTTTTTTCTTATATGAAAAATGTGTTTGTCGGTTTTATTTTGCAGCTGATCACTTGGCTTAAGCTGCGTTTACAAAATTCCAGAAAAAAAAAAACGCCATTTATTATTAGCGGTAGAAATATCAACCATCTATTGTTTATAAAAAAAAAATTAATTATTTATAACAAACTGAAAATTATTAATTTTATCTTCAACAATAATTTTTAAATCATAAATAAAACAAGAATAATTATTAAACAAAAAAAAAAAGCACAAAAAAAAAATATTGTCAATTTTAATTTATTAAATAATATTTTAAACGTCAATAATTATTTATTATTTTCTTTTGTAATTAAACAATTGTAATTAATTTATTGTCACACAAAATACATCTCAAAAAAATGATTTACCAATATCAAAAAAAAAAAACCTTTTGATATTTATTTAAATAACCAAAGAAAGAAAGAAGAAAAAAAAAAAGGAAAAATTCAATATTAATTTTATAAAAAAATTGCAAATTCATATGAAATTTATAATTGACTAAATTATCAGTATCAATACAAACCTGATAAATATATATATTATTACAATATCGTTATGTATAAATAATCTCCATAAAAACTATTGGAGTAGTAAAGAAAAAAAAAAACAAAAATTATCATTCGAAATAATCGAAAAAGAAAAAGAAAAAGTGAAAAATCGAAATTAAATGTTTTTTTTTTTTAAACTCTCAATAATGAATTTGCAATTCCCTCAAGCTTATTGATATTTTTGGCAAGTGATAAATCATAATCAAGATGTAGATAAACAATTTTTCTAACAATCCTAAAATCCATCCATCCTGGAATTTTTTCACATATTAATTTGATATGTTCTTCCAGTTCATTTGATGATAACTTTGTTCTATATGAATTATCTAATTTTTCAATAACAAAATTTAAATTTAATGTTTTTTTACTTTCAGTAACAAATATATTGTGTAATATTTTAGCCATTTCTGGTAAACGTGAATGACGTGTTGCATTAATATCTTGTTTTGGAGTACGTGTCATGGCATCAAGTGCTTTTGCTGCTTGTTTAGCACGTATTTTTTCAAGCAAAGCTGTTGGAATGCCTTTTAATTTTTTATCAATAATTTGTTTATTACATGTTGGTGTTGCTGGTGGTGTATCAACAACACTTGGATCATTATTATTATTCAATCCATCAGCCAACAACACTGATGAATCATTTGATGATGCTGCTGCTGCTGCTGCTGCTGCTTTTTTCTGAGCTAAACGTTCAAGTGCCTCTTCCATTCTTGCATTACATCCAAAGTAATTTTTAGCTTTTTCTATAAAACAAATAAAAAAACATTATATTATTCATAAAAATAATTATAAATTAATTATAAAATTAACCTATTCTTTTAATTGCATCATAATGACTTAATTTTATTTTAAAACCATCATCAAATGACAACATATTTTCAATGAATTATCAACCAACTTTTAAAACGTAAAAAAAAAAAATATATATTAATTTTGCAAATAATTTGATATTTGCTCAATCATCAAGTAATATAATTTTTTAATATTTACATAAAAATTATTTTCACATGAATGTTATTAACATTGTGCAATTAATATTTTTAAATATCTCGGTCACCTATATAAAAATTTAAATTAAGATCATTAACATACCAAGGACATCTTGTGCTGAATGATGTTTTTGTGTTTCTGGTGGTTTTGGTAAATCAGCTTCTTCAATTTTACCACAACTTTCAACATCAAATTCTGGATGCCAACGATTTATTTTATCCTTTGGCACAATCATTGGTTGTTCCAAATTTAATAAAAATTTTTCATGCTCATCTTTAACACGTTCTGTAATGATAATTAAATATAATTAACAATTGAATATTGATGATAATTTTATAATGAAAATTTTACCAATGAGAATATTAAAAAATATTCTACGACGTTCAAGTTGAATTGTTGATGTTAAATTTGTATCATTTATTTTTGGAGTTAAACAAAGTTCATATTGTACTTTTGATGTACCATCAAATGTCTTGACTTTTTCTTGTTTCAATGAAAATGCATCCGGATATAAATGTTGTATTTGAGCAAGATGTTCAAGTGATATATTACGTCTCAATAATTTTTGTACACCTGGTTTTAATTTAGTAAATGTTATGACCTCTTTACGATTGAATAACATTGATGCTACCTGTTTAAACATATTAAAATTCAATTTTATTATAATTAATATTCCAAGGTTATAATTAGCTTTTTTTTTTTTAAATAATATATTACCGTATCAATGCCTCTAAATACTTCAGCTAAAAATTTATAATTATATGGTAATGGTAGACCCGTTGTTTCTTTTTCAGCAAGAGACTGATAACGTTGATATGCTGGTACTTTTGTTGGACTACATTTAACTGGACTTGATGGTGTTTCTTTTGGTTCAAATAATAAACGACGTTGTGGACTTGCTGATGATAATAAATAATTATTTTTTTTAGTTGGTGTTTTCATTGGTGAACGTGTAATTTTTTGTGGACTCAATCGTACTTCAAGTTCAATTTTTTCAAATTTTTTAATTTTCACTGGTTTTAAATTATCATCATCATCATCATCATCATCATCATCTTGTTGTTCGTGTTTATTTTTTTCTTCTATAATTTTACTTAATTTTTCATCACATTCTTTAAAACGATCAATTCTTGCTTTAAGCTCAGCTAGTCTTGATGATTTATTTAAACGTTTTTTAATTTCACCAAGACTCATTTCTTGTTTAGCCAATTTGTCAATTAAATCTGTTGATTTTTTAGGTGTTGTTGAACCAATTGATGATTGTTCATTTGTTATTTGTCGTTTTGTTGGTGTTGTATTTTTTCTTGGACTTAATAATCCACATTTTTCAAATGGTACAATAACAGGCTCTTTATTATTTAATTGTTCATTCATTTTTAAAAATGATTCACGTATATCAGTTTGTCCATCTTCAACAGAAACTTTTCTTGTTTTTGTTGCTCTTAAACGTGTCATCATTTTAGGTCTTGCTGCTGCTGCTGCTGCTGCTGGTGATGATGATGTTGATGATGATTTATTTGTATCAAACTGAATATTACGAACAACAGATGAATTTAATTTAATTATGCTTGGACTTGATGGTCTAGTTGATTTAACCTCACTGATAATAGAACCTTTATCATTATCTAAAATGAGTACTTTTGATTTACCACGTATATCATGAGATGCTCCTCTTTTTCTTGTATTAAAATATGATGTTACTGAAGGCTGCGGCATGATTGTTTAACTTTTATATTGACTTGATGGTGCAGTTGGAAATTTAATGCAAATATTCACACACACAATTATTTTCTTGTGACAACAAATGAAGCTTCAATTTGTTCTGTGTCTCCTGGCTGTTCTTTTTTTTTTTTTTTTTTTTCAATTAATTTATTAATAACTGTTTATTTGAGCAATCAAGCTATGAACAATTTTATCAATATTAATTTATAATTTCTTCTCATCAATGCCACGTTATTAATTCCTTTTGTCACACCCAAATGAACAAAATTTTTTTTTTTCATCAATGCCACGTTAATTTATGATTTTTTTTTTTTTCTGGTTATCACAGCCAAGTGTGAACACAATGACTGTCACCCTGATAAAGACCGCCTTTTATTTTTGGAAACTCCAAGCACCAAGAAACAATACATACACCTATAATTATAAAACACTTTGCTCTTTTTTTTACACACAAAAAAATCTACATCAAAAATCAACAATAAACAACTACATATACACAAAATAAAGCGTCGGTTTTTTTTTAATGCTAATTCCAAACGGCTGTTGGCTTTTGTTGTTGTTGTTGTTGTTATTTAAAAATGGCTGAAATTTTAGTTGTTGATTTCTACAAATGATGGCGTAACTTTTAATGACTCCATTTTTAATTCCTGACACACAAAAAGTGACATGTATTATTCACAACTACAATAATAAAATATAAATATACACAATGTAATAAATAAAATTAACAATTATTTATATTTATATATTTTTTTTATTTATAAATATCTATCTGACATATTGTCGAAAAAAAAAAAAGAAGAAATAATTACAAATTAAATGAATATTTGTAGGTTATAATTTTGGAGTAAATAAATATTGTTAATTGTTGTTAATAATAATAAATATATAGGTGTATAAACAAGTGAATTTGTGAATCATCACAATGACATCCAGCTCAAATATATCTGGTGATAACAGACAAGGTTCTAGACTTCGAAAAGTAAATACACGTTATTTTTCATTTAAATGGAAAACTGATACAAATGAAAGTACATCTGTTAAAAATGATGATAATTTAAATACAATGGATCATTTAAATGACTGTAAAAAATCTAAAAATAATGGATTTTTTAGAAATATTACAAAAAATTTATCTGTTAAAAAATTTTATAAATTTAAAAGAAGAATAACAAATGCTGATACATCAAAAGAGGATGATGATGAAGAAGAAGAGGAAGATAATAATGGTACAGAAACAACATGTAATGATGATAATGATAATAAAAATATCAATGAAATTGATGAACGTATTGGTGGTGCATCAAATGTACCAGTTGTTAGAGAAAATCAATCAAATAATTTATTAGTTCAAGTAGCAAGTAATGATGGACTATCTGATGAAACAAGCACTAGCCAAACAACAACAACAACAACACCAACAACAGATGATAATGAAAGATCAACATCACAAGTTGTCAATAGATCTGTTGGTTTATCACAAGAATTATTAAAGCTACATAAATTTGGATGGTACTGGGGTGGAATACAACGTGATTTTACTGAAGAAAGACTTAAAACTGAACCTGATGGTTCATTTTTAATAAGAGATTCAGAAAATCATAGGTAAATAATTATAATTTAATTTTAAAATATTGTAAAACATTAATATATTTGAATTTTTTTTGTTTGTTTGTTAACAGATATCTATTGACTTTGAGCTTTAGATCAGCTGGTAAAACTTTACATTCAAGAATTGAACACAGAGATGGTAAATTTTCTTTATGTAATAGCTCAAATCAATCATTATCAAATGGATCATTCACATCAATTGCTGATTTGATTGAATACTCAATGGGTTTTAGTGAAAATGGTGTTTATTGTTATTCACGTCCACGATATCCAGGACATCCAGCTTTTCCAGTACGTTTAACAACACCAGTAAGTCGTTATACACAAGTTAAAAGTTTACAATATCTTTGTAGATTTGTTATAAGAAGAAATACACGTTTAGATAATATTAATAAACTACCATTACCAAATAAAATTAAAAAATTTCTCGAAGAAAATTATTTATAATTTCTCTTTTGTAATAATCAAAATTACCAAGACTTATTGACAATAATTAGATAATATATATATATTTTTTTTGATTACCTTTAATTTCCAATTAATTAATTGCTTTTTTTTAAAAAAAAAAAATTTTGATTGTTTTATTATATATATGAATAATAAAAATTGTTAATTATGTAACAGATGCTATTATTTGTTTGTTGATTGATGATGAAAAAAAAAAAAAATAATAATAATTATGCCCTAAAAAAATTTATACAATTTAAAATATAATATTTAATTAAGACACTTTGGTTATTCATTAATGGTGCTGTGCGCAAAATAAATAATTTCATTTATATTGCCAAGACTGAATTGACCATTTTTCAATTTAGATTTTTCAACATTTTAATTTATGATTAAATTAATTAGTACTATTAAGTTTTTTTTTTTTTTTTTTCTT
>MKYW01000025.1:779702-827251 GCA_015776835.1 Aphidius ervi | reverse complement strand
CTTTAATAGAAATATTTTATATTTATTATTTCTACGAGTTTTTGTATTATTTAAATGTCATCAATGACTCAATTATTACCTGTGACAATTATTTTATAATAAAAATAAAAAATAATATAGTAACAAATGTTTACAGAATATTAATTTTGTTAATTTAATTATTGAATCAATTATAAATAACTAATTTTATTTATAAATACTGTGATTTTACATGAAAAATAAATAATATATTTTATCTATTCCAGTTTAAGCCAAGTATATTACGTGCCTGAAAATAATAAATTAAATATAATTAAACTTCAAAATATATAAACAAGAAAATATAATTAAAAAAAATATTAAATTACTGTTTTAAAAGCTGCACTAGCTGCTTCTGAAGCTTGATTGAATGCTTGATCAGCTGGTGGTAAATCTGTTGAATTTAAAACATCATGTAAATGAACAGCATCTTCAATACGTCTTTCTAAAAATTGCCATGTTGCTTTGTGATCAGCACTTGTATCTTGTAGTAAATAAAGTTCAGTTGTTTTATATATTCCAGCTAGTACAACACGTCTTGTATACCAATTGAACTGCAAATTAAAATTATTAAAATTATTATTTACAATTTACAAAGTTTAATATATATAAAAAAAAATCATAATTTAATTACATCAACTGATCTGTCGCCTGCATAGTAACATATATCATCAACCATTGTCAATAAATTAGCAAGAGATGTTGGTACATTTGGTGGCAGTGTCATCAATGCCATTGCTTGTGGCCAAGTTGATTTATATGGCACCACCATTCGTAGTCTTGTTTCAACAGCATCTTTAACGTAAACATTTGGTGCTTTTTTTAACTCATCAGCAACACATGATTCATTTTTTAATATTTTATTTAATTCAGCATTGCAATTTGAATAAAAATGTTGAACCAATTCAATTCCACCTTTTGGAAATAGACCATGAATAACACCTGGGTATCCAATTGATTCAGCACCTGTTTTTATTTTCAGAAATAAATTATTAAAATATCTTTTTTTCCCATTAATTAACAAGATTATTTTTGTTTACTAAATTACCAGCACTTATTGCTTGTTGACTCCAACCATGTTCTGGCACAAATGACAATGATGCTGATAAAATTTTACGCTTAATTCCTTTTTCATATTCATCCTCGGTTTCTTGTTTATTTGAATTGGCTGTTTTTTCTTCCTTGGTGTTTGTCTGATTTGACAAAGTAACCCTGGATGTCCATAGGCCTCTAAAACCTTCAAAAATTAAACAAATAAATCATCAAATTTATCAAGAAAATATTTAATAACACAATGAAATAAATAATTTAAAAATTAACACAAAATTTTATAATGAGAAATTAATTTTTATTTAATCAATCTTTTACATGAACTTTATTTGATTTTATTTTTCATCAATGGATTATTTTCTAGACATTCATTGACCCTGATTAAAATACTTTCAATCATGTCAATGGCAGTAAGAGCTTGATGTCCCATTTTAATTTTTTCACTTGTTGAAATATCTGGTAAATTCATTCCACCAACAGAAACTGAAACTTTTGAATCATCATTTGATCCTCCTGGATGTTTTTCTTTTTTTTCTAAATTATTTAGTTCAACTTTCCAGTGATTTCTTGATGCAACAATATGTTTTTGTAGTTTATCAAGATAATTTCGTTGTATAAAATCAGTCAACATCCAAATACCAGTTATATTTTCTTTATCACGAATAAATAAATACCTCAGTAGATTTAAAATACCAGTAACTTCATCAGAAATATCAACCAAGTCAGTGCTATCATCATTAGAAATTTTACAAATTTTTTTAACAATTGTCATGAGTTTATTGCCAATGAAATATTGACATTGTGGTGTTGCTTCAAGTGATTTAATGATAAATGATTTTAAAATATTAATAATCAATGCACGAAATCCTGAATGACGTTTTATATCAAAAAGATGCTGAATGAGAAGATAACGTGCTCGCATTGTAAATAAATCAATATAACATTTGAATATTTTTAAAGACAACTGTCGTTCACTTGAACAGTCATTGTACATCATGACTTGTGATAAACTTGTCAATAAATTAATATGAATTGGTACTTTTAATGCATCATGTTGAATTGATTCGTTGTCAACAGTTTGAATAACTGATTCAATCAGTCTGAGACCCTTGGTGACCAGAACATACTCTGGTTTAGCCAAAAGTTCATTTGCCAAGTAACAACAGTTGATCATTACCCAGTGAGGATTATAAACTTGTGGAATCATTGATTTTAATTGACTTGATGTTAACAGAGTCAAATAAAAATATCCATATGTTAAATTTGACACTTCAACATCTAGAAATCTTTTTTCTATCATGTGAACTTTATACTGATCTTCTTCATCATCAGAAATATTATTATTTTCAATTTTTCTACGTCGATTATCAATAATTTTCAATAATTTAAATGGATCACATTCAAGTTTTATTATTTGCTCAGCTAAAGCATGAAAATTTGTATTATTTTCATCATCATCTTTGATGTTTAAGTATATAAATGGTTTACCAAATAAATTTAATAGTAAATTCAACATGCTGAGTATGATTTTTGGCTTGATGTTGGAATCATTTGACATGTCTTCAATCAATGGTTTTAAATGAACGACAATTGAATCTTGAATTGATAATAAACGTTGAGTAATTAATTTATCATCTTTTGATTGAACAGCAGATGTATTTTCATCATCAGGATTTTGATTTTGTGGTTGTGGTAAATCTTCAATGTATGCTCTTGTTGAAATTGTAAAAAAATTAATAGTTTCTGATAAATTACCTTTTCTCATTGATATTATTAGTGGCTTAAGAAGTGCCTGAAATTTAATATCATCATCAAATGTTTCAGCCTGTTCACACAACAGCAATACCATATCAACTGGATCACATGTATCAGCAATTATTTCAAGTATATCTTCACATGTTTTAAATAATAATTTATTGCCATTTAAATTAGATGAATTTAAATTATTAGCAATAATTGGAACAAGTTCATTAGCTGTCTTGATGTATAGCTTTTCATTTTCATTATTTTTAAATAATTCAATGAGACTTTCTGGCTGGTTTCTCTCCAAACATTCTTTTGCTGCTTTCACAAATTCCAATGATGATATCTCGGTCATTGTTGGCTTGAAAGTTATCACACCTTATCTACGTGATAAATAAATAACTTGATATTTTTTTTTAATTCTAATAAAACGTATTATTCAGTTAAATATATTTTTTTATTTATAGATTTATTATTTATTATTTTAAAACAATAATAATATAAAATTATCTTCAAGTAGATATTTGTGATACCGACAATCAAAATGGCTGATGATGAGGAATGTTGTTGTTGTTAAAAAAAAAAAAACACTATTAGTTTTTGTATTTTGTAATAGTTAACAGAAAAAAAAAACTATGTCACAATACACTTTCTAATTGGTCTTGAATAAATTATCCAAATAATTTAATTTAATTTTGTAAAAAACAACAAAAAATAATAGAAAATATAATTTTTGCAAATAAAAAATTGGCGTTATACAGTTTCACGTTAGAGCGCTACTTGCAAAATAAATATAAAAAAACAATCAAAATAAATATGGCGACATTAAATGTAATTGTCATCCAGATGAAAAATTAAATTCCTCGTTAACACGTTGATGATTCACTCAAGTGATAATTAAATTTGAATAATTAAATAATAAAATAAATGATAAATATATTTTTAAAATTTAAAATTACTTACCACTTGTCACAAGGCCTTTTCTAAATGCGAGCAAAGTTGACACAGCCATATCAAACTTGATTCCATATGACGACTGATTTTCTAAATTATTTTTTTTCTCTATTTTGCTTTCGCCTAACCATGTGATCCCAGTGATACACTAAAACTCACCCGGTAAAAGACCTCCTATCACTAATACAGCGATTTATTTTGTTATTTGTTTTTATTTGTTGTTAAATCATCAACATAACCTTTAATATGTGTGTTATTGTCAAATGAAAATTATTTATATTTATTTATTTATATTGATAAATTGGCTGTGTAAAAATGGGTGAAACTGATGAAGAAGATTATGTGAGTTTTGGTTGTGCATTAGATCCATTAGATGAAGGTAATAATAATCATTTTCAATTGTTTTTAAAAATTATTTTTTGTCAACAAAAACAATTAATTAATATGTTATTTTTATTACAGATAATTTGCCAAGAAAAAAACCAATAACAATTGAAGAACAAGTTGCAACAGATGCTCAAGGTAGACGTAGATTTCATGGTGCATTTACTGGTGGTTTTTCAGCTGGATATTTTAATAGTGTTGGTACACGTGATGGCTGGAGACCACAACAATTTAAATCATCAAGAAGTAGTAAAGCAAATAATGTTGGTCAACGTCCAGAAGATTTTATGGATGAAGAAGACACTGGTGAATTTGGTATAGCACCATCAGGTATACGTGCAACAAATGATTTTACTGATCATAGTAAAGGTACCAAACGTCAAAGATCAACAACAAATAATGATGGACCAATTCCTGGTGTACCAGTATTACAAGATTTATTAAAACCAATAACGTAATATATTTTTTTTTATAATTAATTTATATCTAATTTAATAGGTTTTCTAAAATTAATATATATTTATTTTATGCAGTGATACAGTTGGAGTTGTGTTATTAAAAAAAATGGGCTGGAAACCTGGACAAGGAGTTGGACCAAGAGTTACTAAAATTCAAAAACAAAAAACACGTAAAAGAAATGAAAAAAAAAAAATATATGGTTGTTCATTGCCTAATCAAGAAGTTGAATCAACAAAAAGTTGTACTGAAAGTTCAGAAGATGATGCTGATGATGATGATGATGATGATGGAGAAGAAATTTTATTTGCACCAGATGATTATGAGCCATTTCGAAGTAATCCAAAAGATAATTTTTTTGGAATTGGTTATAGTGGATTAGATAGACGCTCAGTACTTGGTCATATAAATTTATTTGGTGATACGACATTTAAAATGCAAGATAAAAATAAAAAACTATCAATACGAGGACAGGCATTTGGTGTAGGTGCATTTGAAGCTGATGATGAGGACATTTATGCACGTGAAGATATGTCAAATTATGATTTTTCATTGGGTCCAGCTGAGGCTAAAAAAAAGCTACAAAAAAGTATTAATTCTGGTATTAAATGTTTAGAAGGTTTTGTTTCTGCTAAAAATTCATTAGTTCAAAAAAAATTATTTAAGCCACCAGAATTACCAAGAGATTATAAACCAATTCACGCTGTTAAACAGAGTAGATTTTCACCTCAAGAAGTACCAGAAAATATTGATGATAATCACAAACGTAAAGGTCTTGGTCGACATGATTTAAATGCTGAAACAAGATCAGTAATTCTTGGTGAATCATCTGGCTCATCACCAGCTGTTAATATTATAACAAAAACATTAAATCTTTATGGTAAAGAAAAAACAGAAGAACGAGCAAAACAAGAATCAGCAAAATTAAAATCATCAACATCTTGGATGGATAAATTAAAAACAACAAGATTTGTTCGTGCAGGTACTGAAGGAAACAATAATGAAGAAAATAAAAATAGTATTCAAATGACAAAGCCATTTTCTGATGAAACAAAACAAAAACGTTTTGAAAAATTTCAAGAATTTAATGCAGAAGAAAGACGAGAAAAACTTGAAAAATTACAGCCATTATCAATGACAGATTGGGAGAGAAATCAAGAGCTTCAAGACTTTGATTTTGCATTAAAATTATGTTGTAAAAATAATATTGATTCAGGACCAATTGACAATGATGATAAATTAACAAAAATTGTAATTGATGAAGCACCAAAAGATCCAATGATTGAAGCAGCAAAATCAAAAATGTTTGGTAAATTAACAAGAAATGTTGAGTCATGGCAACCAACGAGTATTGTTTGTAAACGTTTTAATATACCAGAACCAATGAATGGTTGTGCACCACAAGATGTCAAGACAAATAAAAGGTATTCAGTGTTTGATTCACTTACTTTTATAACTGATGATAAATTTAAAAAAGCAACTGATACTTCTGGTAGCTATGAATTGCCAAATATACCCTACAAATCATCAAATAAAAATATAAATAATTCAATGAATATACTTGACACAACTGACATTGTTGCAAGCACAAGTAATGATAACAAAAAAATTAATAATTTTGAAAAATCATATGAAAAAGTATTTGGTAGTTTAACAAATGATAATCAAGATAATAATAATTCAAGTAAAGTTTATGAAACAGCAACGAGTTCATCTTCAGTTTCATTAAAAGATAAAAATAATGAGAAAAAAGATTTATTTAAAGCAATTTTTTTAAGTAGCAGTGATGAAGATTCAGACAAGAATGATGATGATGATGATGATGATGTTACTAGTGATGCAATAAAAAATGTGTTAATTGGTAAACCTGCAAATATTGTTAACATTGAAAGAAATAATTCACCACCTCGTGGTATATTTGCAAAATTAGATCTTGATAATTTATTAAAACCAGATAAAAATTTAATTAAAGCTAATAATAATACTGGCAGCTCAAATGAACAATTAAATTTACAAAATAATGATAAAAATGAAATTGACATGTATGGTCCAGTATTGCCAAAAAAATTACCAGATATAGTTAATGTAAATATTGAAAAAAAAGATAAAGAAAAATATAAAAATCTCATAAAAAAATTAAATAATTCAATTGAATGGGTTGAAAAAACAAAAGATAATAAAAAAATTAAAAAAGATAAAAAAAAACATAAACATAAGGATAAAAAACATAAACATAAATCGAAAAAAAGTAAAAAATAAATTATTAATTTGTTTATATATATATAATTTTAAAATAAAAAACAATTTAATAAATATGCTTTTTTTTTTTACAATAGAAACATTTATTTATAGATTTTTTTTTCTTTTGTTGAGATAAGACAACATTGTTGTTGTTGTTGTTGATTTTTTTTGTATACAATTATTTTAGTTTAGTTTTTTTTTGAATTTTATAAACCACTGATTCCCTGTAAATTGAGGAAAAGATTTATTTGAATTTGCGCATTTGAATTGTTCACCTTTAATTTATTTTTCATGTTGATTTAGCTGGTTCATTGTATCATCTCATCCAACAAACGCAAACTCTCAAATAAGTGCACACAAGATAATAGGTAGATAACACGAAATAAAAAAAATTCGTGAAAACATTTTTCCTATTTTTTTTTTCCTTCATTCGTTTTTTTTTTTTTTTGTATTTTTTAAATTTTTTTATAATAAATTTCTTTTTAATTTACACAAATTTTTAGTCCATGTTAGAGATTCTTTTTTTTTTTTTTTTTTCTTTTTGACAATAGGGAACACAGATAGACCACAAAATTACGAAATAATTTAAATTTTGGGTCAAATTTGACAGATATTCCAGTCAGGGAAAAAAAAAAGAGCTTGTAAATTAAGAATTGAAAAAAAAGCTCTTCAAAACTTTTTACAATGTACGAAAGATTTTGTCCTTTTTTTTTTTTTTTCTTAATTAATGAATTGTCTTTCTTTTTTTTTCTTATTTAATTTTCTTAATCAAGATTTTTTATTCAAATGCAGTGATGCTTTTTTAGTTATTGTTTATGGATTGCTGAATAATCAGAAGTAGCTGATGATTGATCCACTTTGAATAAAGTTTACGATTAAAATGCTGATTCATATTGGTAATTCGTCAAACTTCTGTGAGTCTTTGTACTGAATTTATATCCAGTGCACAATTGCCAATTGTGTCTGGTGAATCTAGTAGTATTTCTAATGGCCTTATACCATCTGTTCTCATGTCATCTCGTACTTTTTCAACCTGTCAATAAATAAATAACAAAATAAATATATTTAAAACAATATAAAAAATAATATTATATTGTAGAAAAATATTTTTTTTTCATTCAATCCGACTTACTTGTCTGAAAACCCTGAGCAAATTTAGTCCAGCAACTTTCTTTAGATCCTCAACATTCCATTTGCCGCTTCTCAGAAGCTCAGCAAAAAGTTCTGGATATCTTGAAACATCTTCCAAGCCCCGTGGTGTTCTTGAAACAATTGAAAATGTACACAAAGTTAATCCAATAAGTTTTGAATCAAGCCTCTTGAAAAACAAAATAAAAAAATAATATTAAAAAGAAGCTTTTTTTTAAAACTTTAGCAATTTATTTTCTTTTTTTTTTTTCTTATGAAATTAAATTATAAAAAATTTACTTAATTATTTAATTTATTATTAATGCATGAGTATAATTATTTTTTTACTTGTTAATTCCATCAAAATCACCACCAACTCCAATGTAATCAACACCAATGAGATTTCTAATATGATAAATATGCTCAGCAACATCAGTCACACTTGCATCTGGTCCACATTTAACGAAATAATTGTAAAAAGTTACCATCACAAGTCCACCATTAACAGCCTAACAGAAAACAAAAAAAACAATATTTAAAATATATCTACAAATTAATTTCAACTGTCATAAATTAAATTAATAAAAAGAAAATTATTCACATGAATCTTTAGAAATTTTTAAAAATTGTATAAAATAAATTCAAGTAAATAAAATAAATTAAATTATATTTTATATAATTAACTGACTAAAAAACTATTTAAAAATAATTTTCATTAATTTTATCTGTAAAAATATTAATACAAGTTAATAAAATATATTATCTACAATTTTTTTCTAGTAAATTTATAAATTCTCTCACTCAATTTAATAAAAGTGTAGTTGAAATATAAAACGACACAAAAAAAAAAAAAAATTGGTTAGTACATTCAATGTGAAATATTTGAAAAAAAAAAAAAATAAAATAAAAAACGTAAAACTTTTACAAGTTACCCTTATATACTTTCTTATATAAAATTTTTTTTTTTTTTTCATTTTTTTCTTGTTCAATTCTACTACCAACAGATTCATTTTATTGCATTACTTTGGTCAATAAATAGTAAAACTACGGTTATCGACACTTGCAGAATAAAAATACAATTCAACAATAATTTTTTTTTCCATGAAAAAATTTCACATCAAGTCACCCTTTACCTAATATAATTTTTTTTATAACTTGATCATAAATTTTATCATCAATTTTTATGTCAATATAAATTCAAAATTATTTTGAATTTATATATATAATTTATGGTCAAATGGGGCAGTTGGATGACCATCAAGTTGGATGATATTGTTGAATGATTGAGGCCAAACAAATTGACTATACATATTGATGATTACACAAATTGTTAATATGTGGTTGATATATTGATTGGTGATTAAATAAACCATGTAAATAAAACCCAATTGAGTGTTTGACTTCTAAGGCCAAAATTTAATTATCAACAGTTGAATTAATTTGACTAAATCATTGTAATGTTAATTCCAGTTCATTTTTTTTTCATCATTTTATTTGGTTAATTAGATAAACTTGTTTTTTTTTTTTTATTTATAAATTAATTAGTATTTGGAAAATTTAAATAATTGTTGTTTTAGCTGATGAGAGACTTTTATTTTTTTGTGTTGATGTTTGTGTTTGGTCTAGAGAGTAAACACAAGTGGATCAAAATGATGAGGTCATTGAATTTAATTTTCTAGCAATTTAATTTTCGTACAATTATTGTCGGCACGTATATTGCCAAAGCTGTGCTTCTTTATCCACTTGTCTCGAGGATTTGGTCATTCTATTGGACTTTGTTTTGTTGTTGTTGTTGTTTATTTTTTTTTTCATTTTATTTTTCGTCTTGAGAAAAAGTCTTGTTGGCACATTGAGGTGGATATATAATGAAAAAAAAAGTAAAATGTTTTGATAATGTTGGAGTGATTGTATATAACTCAATTGAAATGATAAAAATAAAATACAATTTTTGTAATAATACAATAGTCGACAAGGGGATTTGTTATCGGTGTTGACTTGTCTTGACGTTTATCGCGTTTTTTTTATACTATATCATGTTTTTTTTTTTTTGTATTGTTGTGTCAAATTTTGTTGTGTATTATGTAATTGACTAAAATCAGATAAATTTATATATTTTTTTTTGTACTTTTTTTATTCTAGATTGAGTAGATTTTTGTCTGGCTCTAAAATAAAAAATAGATTCTTTATTGGATATTTTTAAATTGAAAAAAAAAATAATAATAAAAACTATTGGAAATTCATAATGATTATTATATCATTTTATTTTAACACTTAATAATTCGTCTAGTATATAATAAATCATAGAGGCATCACTGTAAGATTCTATTTCTAGAATTTCACCTCTATCTGCTCTAAATTAACGTAGACTTATGTAAAACTGTGGACTTATGTAAAAACTATAACGCCTGAGCTTTCTTTTCACCTGTTCATCACCAGCGTGCACACTTTCCTTTGTAATATCAATTTTATTTCATCAATTATTATCAGTGTAATCCTTGAGTTTAACAATATTGTTAATCAAAATTTTATTGTACATAATTTAATAATAATTATTAAATATGAAACTGTTATTTATTTTGTGTATAATTTCATTGATAATTGCTGGAATTTGCAGTGAAGCAAGTGGCACATGTTCAAACATGACTTCTCGTGTAAGAAAACGTTAATTTATTTAAATATTTATTTATATATTTATTTTATTTATATTTATAATGTATTGAGTTATTTTATTATTAATATTTCAGTGTGATAATGATAATCCACAATGCTGTTCTGGATTACAATGCGGTGGATTGACCTGTCCTTTTAAACAATCTTGTTACCGTATTTGTGTACCAAATTGGACACCTTCTCAAGACCCTCAAGACTCAAGATAATTTAAAAAATTAACAATAATTTCTATTAAAAAATAAGAAATTAATTATAATTTTAATCAACTTCACAATTAATTGACTGGATTGGCTCATTGGTTTATGTTTTTCTTAGTTTATAATTTTTTTTTTTTAAATTTTCTCATTTGAATATTTTATCTTTTACTTGTTTTTTTATTTCTAAAAATAATAATTGTTTATCCAACTTGTAAGTCGAAAAATATTTTTGCTTATGATATTTTCAATTGGTTTTATTTTTTTTATATGTCATTATATTTGTCATAGATATTTTCAGGACACGATGCAACTTGCTCGTGACCTATATTACAAACTAAATTGATTTTATGTTGTTATTACTTTTTTTATTTTCATTTTAATAATTTTAAATTTATAATCAGCAAAATAAATATATACACAATATATTTTTCTACTTTTATTTATTTAAAAAATTAACAATTTTATCATGGAAATGCCTCACCTGTCTTTCTTCAAAATAAATTTTAAAAAAAATAAATTTTTAAAAGCTTGACAATTGACATAATTATTTAAATGAAAAACAAAAATATCTTTTCATAATAAATATCATATAATTGATGTTTTCAAGTGACAATAGATGTCCCCTCAATTAATATTAATTGCCAAGTTTAATAAATCATAAATGCATTACTGTAAGATATTTTTTTAGCGTAGAATTTTGCATCTATTAATTTATCTAACTCTAATAATCATAGACTTATATAAAGCTGTAACATGTTGGACTTTGATCACTTCGTCATATCACATGTCGAATAAATTTAACTTATATAATATCAATTTTATTTAAGTTTAACAATTGTTAATCAACATATTATTTTACTCAGTTTAATAATATCAATAATTTAAAATGAATCTGTTATTTATTTTGAGTATAATTTCAATGATTATTGCTGTTATTAGTGATGCACCAAATCAGCTATTGGTGCAGCCATGTGGAACCAAAGGTTCAAGTGTAAGAAAATATAAATTTATTTAAAATTTTATTCATATATTATTCATTTATATATATTTATAATATATTTTGTAATTTTATTATTAATTTTTTAGTGTGATAATAATTATCAACGATGCTGTCGTGGATTGGCTTGTGATACTAGAATATGTCGACCTCGGTTTGATATTTAATTTCCTGAAGCAAGACAACTCCACAAAATTAAATAAATAATAATAATTTTTATCAAATTGTTGAAATTAATTGACTCGATTGGCATATGGTTTATGATTTTCTTAGTTTATAATTTTTTTTTTTTCTCAATCTAAAAATAAATATAATTCAATAAATAATAAAAACAATAATGAAAAAATATTTGCTGAATTTATTTTTATATAAATAAAGCTTTACAGAATTTATTTAAAAGAAAAAAAAAATTATCTATTTATGATATATATTTATATTAATTTATAATTGAATAAATTATTGATGTTTTCAAGGGACAATAGATGTCCCCTGAATTAGTATCATTTTATTATTTATTTATCATAATTTATGATTTGAATTTCATAAATAGTTTATTAATAAAAATATAAAAACTAAAAAACTATTGTATCTACATTATCATTAATAAATAATTAATAACTTGCCAAGTTTAATAAATCATAGAGGCATCACTACTGTAAGATTTTTTGCTTAGAATTTCGCATCTATTAATCTATCAAACTCTAATGATCGTAGACTTATATAAAGTCGGAAAATATTTTTGCTTATATTATTTTCAATTGGTTTTATTTTTTTATATGTCATTATATTTGTCATAGATATTTTCAGGACACGATGCAACTTGCTCGTGACCTATATAACAAACTAAATTAATTTTATTGTTATTACTTTTTTTATTTTCATTTTAATAATTTTAAATTTATAATCAGCAAAATAAATATATATACAATATATTTTTCTACTTTTATTTATTTAAAAAATTAACAATTTTATCATGGAAATGCCTCACCTGTCTTTCTTCAAAATAAATTTAAAAAAAAATAAATTTTTAAAAGCTTGACAATTGACATAATTATTTAAATAAAAAACAAAAATATCTTTTCATAATAAATATCATATAATTGATGTTTTCAAGTGACAATAGATGTCCCCTCAATTAATATTAATTGCCAAGTTTAATAAATCATAAATGCATTACTGTAAGATATTTTTCGCGTAGAATTTTGCATCTATTAATTTATCTAACTCTAATAATCATAGACTTATATAAAGCTGTAACTTGTTGAACTTTGATTACTTCGCCGCATTACAACTTACCTAAACGTCAAATAAATTTAATTTATATAATATCAATTTTATTTAAGTTTAACAATTTTATTTTACTCAGTTTAATAATTTAAAATGAATCTATTATTTATTTTGAGTTTAATTTCAATGATTATTGCTGTAATTAGTGGTGCACCAAATCAACCATCGGAGCAGCAATGTAGAACTGCAGGTTCAAGTGTAAGAAAATATAAATTTATTCATTTAAATATTTATTTATATATTTATAATATATTTTGTAATTTTATTATTAATTTTTTAGTGTGATAATAATGACACGCAATGCTGTCGTGGATTGGTTTGCGATATTACATCATGTAAATCTGAGCTCGAGGTTTATTTTCCTCCAGGATATGGACCACCTAGAAAGACAACTCCACAAAATTAAATATAAATAATAATAATTTTTATCAAATTGTTGAAATTAATTGACTCGATATTGGCATACGGTTTATGATTTTCTTAGTTTATAATTTTTTTTTTTTCTCAATCTAAAAATAAATATAATTCAATAAATAATAAAAACAATAATGAAAAAATATTTGCTCAATTTATTTTTTAATTTACTAAATATTATTTTAATAAATCAAATTTATTTTTATATAAATAAAGCTTGACATAAAAAAAATATTTATCTATTCATGATTTATATATTAATATATATAATTGAATAGATTTTTGATGTTTTCAAGTGACAATACATGTTCTCTGAATTTATATTATTTATATATTTATTAATCATAAATATTCAAAGCATTTACTACTGAAGAATCATATGTATAATTAATTTACATTCGAGAGTTTTTATTCAAAGTATATGTCGATTTGTTTATTATATAAATATATTGAATAATTTTATTATCATTATTTGAGTGGTGATAAGCCACAATGCAACGATGTTGAGGTTAAAGATGAAGGTCACGTATGTATGTTAATTTATTTTTTGTATGCCAGAAAATAATTTTAGATACAAAATTAAAAATAATAGACAATTTGATTTTAATTTATTCGATAATTCCAGAGGGGTTTGAAATTAAAAAAAATAATAAAAATAAGTTATTGGAAATTCATGCTGGAGCAAAACGAAATTGAAAAAAATCTTCTGTTTATACACTTGGTGATTAATAGTTGTGACTTTGAAAAAAAAAAAAACAACTATCAAGGAATTTTTTAATTTTTATTTCTCCCCTATTTATTTAGCTTGATATTATTCTTGACATTTTAGTTTAAATTGATTAAATAATGAAAAAAAAAACAAACAACAAAATAATCGATTAAAAATTATTTATTTTTTAGATTAAATAAATTTATAAATATATTATTTTTCTATTTTTATAGACTTTGACACAAGCTTATCTTCTAATTCTTCTATATTTTTAATTTTACATTTCTTATCTATCTAATTTAGCGAGTCTTTTGATAAACAAAGTAATAAAAATCTAATTTTGAATTATATAAAAATTTATTTTCAAATAAAAAAAATTAATATAAAAAATGACAATTAATAATTTATTATTTTAAATATTTTTTTTTGTTATTAAAAAATAAATAAATAATTTAATAATAAAAATTTTCTAGACACGTACATAAGACTTGATTCAATTTATTTCAACGAGAGTGTTGAAAATAAAATGATTCAATACTTGGACAGAGAGTTGAATGTTAATTTTAGTAAAAAGGGGTTGATGTAGTTTTATTCAGTAACGATGTCAGTGTGGATATAGAAGATTGGTATTCTTAATGACGTAGAAAACTTGTGCAATAGAAAGGAATCGTTGCTGGTAATTGTTTTAGACCAATAAAACCCATTGGTCTGGTGAGCTGGCTAATTATCAGTCTCACTTTTCTCATCCAAAAACCACACATATATTATTTACACTCTTGCAAATATATACACATATGCTTTGCAAATATGTATATGTGAGATAAAATTTTCTAAAAGTGTGTACATTTAGAATGTCAGTGGAATTGTAAATTTCTACTGTGGTTAAAATTAAGACGTCGAAGAATAAAACCACAAGCGAATCGTGTTTAACTTTAAATTATTTTATCTAAAATCTCATTTTACTTAGGTATACTAAAATTTAACATTGCTCATTTTAAATTATTATCAAAATTTAAAATATATATTTTTTACTTATCATGATAAATTTAAGAAATATTTTATCAAATAATTTTTAATTTAAAAATTTATAAATTTAATTTATTTTATTTGAAATTATTTAAAGTTAATTTTAAAACAAAAAAATCATTTTTTTATTTAATACATAAAATTATTATTTAAAAATTTAATTATTAGAAAAATATTAAAAACAATTTAAATATAAATATTTAAAAATTGAAATATATATTTTTAAATAAATTTTAATATTAACAAATAAGTCAAGTAGAATAGAAAGAAAAAAAAAATTGAAAAAAAACTTACAAGCTGCTTTAAAACATCGTCTGGTACATTTCTCGTTGAATTACAAATTGAGAATGCAGATGAATGTGAGAATATAAGTGGTGCTTTGCTGACTTCAAGTGCATCTCTCATTGTAACCCTGGCAGTATGACTGAGATCAATCAGCATACCCAACCGGTTCATCTCACGTACAACGACTTTTCCAAAATCAGTTAGTCCACCACCTGGAAAATTTTCTCATCTTATACACAAATATATATATATTCAATTGTTATTATTCAACTGACTGCAGAGAAATTGTAAATTAATTCTAGAAGGTTTTCCCAAGACCCCAAATAGGTATCTCTCTATAGACCATAGAATTATATATTGTATAAATTTTAGAATTGTCTGTGTTAGCTAAAATTTGTGTAAAACTCACCATTGCCATTGTCCTCTTCTTCAACTGATGAACTTTTTGCCCATGGTGTATTGCAAGTATGAGTCAGCGTTAAATAACGTACACCCAATTGATAAAGTGTTCTCAATACAGCTAGACTACTGCCTAAACTGTGACCACCTTCAACACCAATAAGACCTGCTATCTTACCTCTTGAATGGGCTTCCAGTATTTCTATAATTTAATTATTTATTTTATGAAAAAAAAATTTATATTTTTAATTAATTATATTGTCAATTTATTTATTCAAAAAAAACATTAAATTTATTTTATTTTTCTTTAAATGTCTAGGATCATTAGAAATAAATATACAAAAAATTATAAGAAAATTATTTTGTAATTTTTTGGTGTTTAAAAAATTTATTTATTTATGAAATATAAAACTTTCATTGAGACTGTAATTAATATTGATTAATTAGAGCAGAAAAAAAAAAAAAAAATAAGCAGCTTTTTATGTCCAAGAAAATGGTAGAAAATATTTTTTAATTTTCATTTTTAAAATTCAAATAAATTGAAAAGTTTATATTTATTTTACTTGCATTGTTTAATTTACTCTTTAATTTTTTAATTAAAATTTAAACTAACCTCTTGATGATGATGCAAACTCCATGTAATCAGAGTACTTATCAATGAGCCTTTTGATAAGATCAACTTGTTCCAAAGTCAGCTGTACGGCATTGAGATATTGAGATTTACATGGCACATATGCAACCCAAAACTGTAATAATAAAAATAAATAAAATATACAATATATTTGAAATATTTTCATATATATATATATATACAGAATTCAATTAAATTATTTTTCTAAAAAAAAAAGTAAACGATAAAAGTTGATAATATATATAAAAAGTTAAAAAATTGATGTTACATTTTTATTATTATATTTTTTTTTTGTCACGTTAGCCAAGCATAGCGTAAACGTAACAAAAATAGTTTGGCTTGGTTATTCAAGTACGTGACTGTCGAGTTTTTCAGCTATATATCAAGACGTGTGTACATATATATGCAGTGGGGTTGTTGGCTGTTGGTGGACGCCCTGAAGTAGTGTATCATGTTGAGAATAAGGGTTGACACAAATTGCTAAATGTACCAATAGCTGCAAAGATCGTTGGTGGTGGTTGTTGTTGTTGTTGTACATAGTTGATAAATTCAGCAAAGAAATTCAATAAAAATTCAGACAAAATACTCAATACCATTTACAATTATCCAAAAGTTTTAATTGAAATAATTTGTATCTAATTTGTGTTGAATTTATCAACTAAAATTCAATTTTTTTAGGATTGAAATTAATTTTTTTTAATTAAAAAAAAATTGACAGTGTCAAATGATGTCAAATTGACAATTTTAATTTTATTTTTTAGTCATTGTGTCATTTAAAAGCTGATTAATTTTTTAGAAACTTTTAATGTATATTTTTTTTGATAAATTTGTCTTTTTTTATTTTATAATTTTTATATAAAATGTATTTATTATTAAAAAAATTTAATTAAATACTTTTGTAAATTGTTGCGACACATTGAGTCTAGCTTGTAATTTTCATCGTGATATATACGTGATTTACTGGAACAGTATGTATATACATACATGAAGGACAACAAGTGCATATCAGTATGATGAGGTAACATGTAATCTAATGGATATGCTGTTTAATCGAGACTGAGCATTAATTAAGTGCCTTGATGATCCTATTATTTTTAATCAAATTATCTATTTAATTTTGTTCTTTAAAATTACACTTTTATTTTTATATTATTCATCATTTATTTATCATATTATTATTATTTCCATCAAGAAGCATCAATGTACCGGTTGTAGTTATTCACAAAAAAAATAAAAGAAAAATAAATAAAAAGACACGTAGTGCACTGGATTTAGGCTAAAATAAGGATCTCTTTTAGTGGTTTGTTAAAGAAACGTTTCTTGAGATTAAAAGACAAAAAAAAAAGTACCTTCTTGTGTGTTGGCTTGGTTGGAACATTGGGAGGAGTACTGGAAGACTGAGCACGAGCCACAGTGGACGCTCTAGGGCATAAGTGAATCGATGAATTAGTGAACGACTCTATTTATATATATATAAAACTTTAACAGTTGAAGCATCGTATACACGTAGATCTTGTTGAGTTATCCAACTTATATATCCAACATTGAATGAAGTTTTAGAGATGGACGATGCGAGTTTATCTCTGGAGAATCAACACTGCCATTCAACTTACTTGAAATTCTTGTCTTTCATTTTATGCTGTATTATTATTATTATTTTATAAATGAAATTGCACCTTGGTTCGTTTATATTTTGATAAAACAGAGCATGATATACACACACAAAAAAATGAATAAATAGTTTTTAAATTTATCAAGAAATAAAAATATTGTTAATATAATTTTATTGTGTCAATGATTTTTTTTGTTGATTCAACATGATGATATTTTATTTTTAAGATGAAAAATTTACAATTAAATATTAAAAATCAACTAGAGGAATTATTCATGTAATTAAAATTTTTTTTTTTTAATAATAAAAAATATAAATTTTGATATTTAAAAATTTAAAAATTATAAAAAGTATTTTAATTAATAATAATAAAAAATTTTAATATTATAATTATAAAATTTATTAATTAAAAAAAATAATTAGATTAGAAAATTTTTTTACAGTAATAATTTTATATATATTTAATTTTTCTTCACAATTTTTTAAATATATTTTTATAATTTTTTTTTTTTTTGTAAAGATAAATATGTTTGTTGCTCTATTTAATTTAATCCATTTATTTTATTTTTTATATTCTATTTATTTCCTCGTTTTTAAATTGTAATATTTGAAATAAAAAAAAAAAAACTTTATGGCATTAAAAATTGTCAGAGATTGCAAAGCGACTGAGGATAAATAAGTTGCAAATATATGTTATGTATGAGAAGAGTATGAAGAAGAAGAAGATGAAGAAAATAAATAAAAAAAAATAGTAAAAGGCCAAAAGGTATATATACTACAAGGATGCATAAGTGAAATTTCAGTTGAAAGCAGACTTTAAGAATCCTTGGGTGTTATGTGTTGACTACAACTTTTAAATTCATATACAGTGTATCTGCATTTACCATGTGTGACTGGATCTCTTCTTGCGCATCGTCGAAAATAAGATTGCATTATGTACATTGCATTTGAAAATATACATGTACATAATTTTATTGGTATGCTAGTTGGCTCTTGAAAAAATCTACATGTTTTTAAAGTTTGAGCTTGTAAAAAAGTAAATAAAAAATATAAAAATATACACAGTATTCTCCTGGGACTTGTATAAAAAATATGTGACATGATATTTAATATTAATATTTAAAAAAATAGAAAAAGTTTTATTTACCTGACCACCAACCATTCCCTGCTGTAATCTGAGTAAATCTGTTTGACTCCATGCACTTTTACTCCAAGGTGAAATTTGTCGTAAATCTTTATCAAAATCAAATTCATTAAGTTGATTATGAACAAAATTACGTATATTCCATGGTAAATCATTGTGTCCATCAATAAGTGGTACTTCTTTAAGTACTTGACGTACTGTTTGTAATCTTTCACGTGTTGATGTTAATGTTGCTAATTCACCATCAGCTGGACGTGGTCCAACACGTCCCATCCAACTACCAATTGCAAAAAATGTCACTGTCAATTTCCAGACGCGACTGTGTCCAGCACCCTGCAAAACAAATATAAATTATTATTATTTTCTTGATCTTGATGATGTACCAGTTGGTCATTATCAATGACAAAGTATTATGTTATAAATTTTTATTTTTTATACTGAATAATATATTAAGCTTGAGTGCTCGGATAAGCTCAGGTATCCTGTCGTCATGGATATTTTTTTTTTTCATAAATATAACAAATGAAAATACTGCGAGTTTGGATTACTTGCAGATGAAACAATGGTCAAACTATGTCAACATAAATATTTCAAATAAAATATACAATATCTAGATTATACCCTAGTAAAAAATAATAATTTTATATGAAAAAAAAAGGTGAAAATGTATAAAGCCAGTCCTCTTTCAATATTGAAATTTGTCTGGCAGACAAGAAGACTTGCAAATATATAACTTGTTATCCAGGATGAGAGACTCTTCAGGTCTTTTTGCTTTTTGGTTTATTATGTTTACTGGTATAATTGCGAACACCAGATGGAAGCTAGTTTCTCTTTCAATTTATCCTTTTATCAACATTCAAAGAATATTATTATTTTTTTTTATTTTATTTTTCATATCATTTTTATTATTTTTTTTTTTTCATTCAAATAAAACGTAAAATAACAGAGATACTGCTACTATATAAATATGATTTAATTTATTTTTTAATTTTTAATAAAATGTGTTAAATTTAAATTTTGAAAATAAAATTTTGAATGATGGTTTTTCATTGGAATATGATTTATTACATACTGTTTCTTATTTTTATTGAAAATAGCAAATAAAATTAATAAAAAGAATTTTTTTTTTTTAAATAATCAATCATCTGAGAATATTGTCTCTCATTATTATGAATTTTTATGAATATTTTTTTGCCCTGGAATAATTCCAAGTTTTCATTTGACAATTTAACAAAATTTTTTTTTTACAAGTATATACTCTGTATATTTAAAAGAAAAAAAAAATAATAAATATACTAAATGAAGATGGAATTCTTGAAGAATATACAATATTAAAAAAATAAAGTATAAAGTCACAAAATTGAGTGGCAGAAGCTTCTGAAAGCGAGTTGTCAAGAGAAAAATAAGAAAAAAAAAAAAAGAAAAATTACAAGAAGCCTGATTAAATGAAGCCCCGGGTTAAAATAATAAACGCGTGACGGTTTCACTATGATAAAGTATAACGTAGTTTGGCACGTATAAAGTTAGCCAACGATTTTGATTAAAGTTCACAAGTTGAGTGTACTTTTAACCTCATCCAAAATCATCATCATATTTTTATCTCTAATTTTTTCATTTCTGAGCTTTCAAAAAATTATATATGTATCTAAATTGTTCATGCATGAATAATAAATATTTATATATATATATTTAATATTTTCTTTATTCTCTTTGACTTGTAAACTTGTAAAATGTTTAAATAAAAAAAGAAATAATACATGCGTTGACTTGGATGAAATTTAATGTTAAAAATTTAATTAAAGCAAAACATGAAGTAGTTTGTGATGATGGTGGTATGGTTGCCAATGCTAACAGGCAACAAGCAATATCTAGAGGTGGTACTATCTTCACTTTTGTTGATTGTGTTGATACATAGATACATGTATATATATTTTGTGTGTATAAACATGTAGACTACAGAGAAATTGCAGCGAGGGAGAGAAGGTGAGACTGAAGGTAACTCACCGTGCCAATGATCAAAGCAAATTTGAAGGCGAGCAAGCGATACCAACTCTATGGATTTATAAAATCGTAAACTTTTGAAAATATTAAAATTTGCAACATGAAAAGAACACTAGCCAAGCTGTATTTTTATACTTTTATTTTTATGAATTTTTTTGAAAACTAGCCAGATAAATATTTTTATCAATGAGAAAAAAATTCTTTTACATATACGTTATTTCAATGAAAAAAAAAAAACAAATAAATAATTTGCCTAAAAAGGCTAAAGAATTCTCGTGTAGGATTTTTTAATTTTCGTTTTGGTGTAGCAAAAAAAAAAATAAAATATCAAAATGCAAAAATTAAAAAAAAAAAAAAAAGGTGAATTTTTTTACTTATATTTATATGAAGCTCAAAAAAAAAAATATTTCTAAACAAATTTTTCATAAAGTTATGCTTCTATAATTTAAATAAAACTTAAATATAATTATCGTTAAAGTTTTGAAAATTAATTTTAACTATTTTTATTTTTTTTTTTTAATTATATAATTTGCCATGACTCTCAGACAAAATTTGATTCATCATTTTTTGCTGCAGGTTATATTTGATAAAAAAAAATATTTCTAAATAAAATTTTCATGAAATTATGCTTTGATAATTTGAACAATACTAAAATATAATTATCCCTGATGTTTTAAAAAATTAATTTCAATTATTTTTATTTTTTAACTGTTAATTAAGTATATTTTCTGAATGATTTTTAAGTTTAAAATATCTTGACCATGATATTAACCAATTGCACAAAAAAAAAAATACATAAACTGTTTGTTTTTTTTGAAAATAAAATATTAATTGTGCTGCAAACTGGATAGTGCAGTAATTTTGATGAACGAATTGAGTTGTCGGGTTGTACACTTGACTTTATGATCCCTATATATTTGTTGTTCATCGTAAAACTTTTCATTAAAAGTACTTAAAATTTCTGGTAATAATAATTCATAGTACAAATAAATATCATGAAATACCACATCGTTCACATACCCCTCGAATAATATATAAAACAAAAATTAACAACGTATTTTTATATTTAAAATTTGGAAATAATATTGTGTAAAAAACAAAAAAAATAAATAAATAGAAAGAAGTAGTTTTATGCGTTGATTTTTCAGGTGCCTCATTAAATCGTCAACTTTTAACTTGCAAGGAAATAATATTACAAAGAGAACAATAAAATAAAAAGAATTATTAAAAAAAAAAAAGCAAAAANTTTTATTATTTTTTTACATCAGACTTTTTGCTGTTTTATTTTTTTTTATTTCTAAATTACAAAAGCTAAAACCTTAACATTTTCACCTGAAGCAAAAAAAAAAAAAAACCTTTGAAATAAAAAAAATATCCAGAAAATAAAGGTTGAAAAAAAAATATTTTTTATTCTTTTTAACTGGGTAAAGTTTTCATCAAGGTATCGACTTATATTTTGTCTTTTTTTTTTTTTTTTTCTTTCAAGTCATATCATGTTCAAAAGTAACACTTTACTTTCCATCATACTGTCGAATAAAAAACTTTGACAATATTCAATAAAGTTATATAGCGTTGCATTAAACTTACAAAAAATGTCATTTTTTAAATATTTTTTTTCCTTTAAAAACGTAAATAAATATTTTTTTTTTTAGCAATTATTCATTATTTAAAAGTTTTTTAAATCTATGATAAAAAGAGCAATACATTCTGAATATTTTTTTACTAGTTAATTCATTGTTTGATGTTAATTTTAATTTTAAAACTAATTATAAAATCATTTGCTGTTTAAATATCATCATATTTTTTTCTTCAAAAAATATAATTATTAATTTTAGTAAAAAATATTTATCAACATTAAAAAAATCATTAAATTTTCTACCAAGTTTTAATAACATACAGATTTGACGTCCAGTTCAACTGCCACGTGATTGAGCTGATGTCGAGCTCGAAGCAAAACTGCCACATTTGTAGCATATGAATTTGGGTTTTGAAAAATATATATATATATATTGTACATCGTGTGTAGCATGTTTATGTGAAATACATGTATGTGAACGTGACATGTAATACCGTTGACAATTCGCGCCTATCAGAACATGCACATGCACATGCACCAACATGAAATCCACCCACTTTAACCTACATCCATACACATGTATATAAAATAATCTCCAGTCACTTCTATTCTCCTGGAAGCAAGAAGGTTGCTTCACATACATATCTGTATACATGTATACATTTATATATATACGCATATACAGATAACATCTCTACATTGTCTTTCGTTTTCTTGGCAACATGACAATGTAATAGCTTGTCGCATGGTGCTTGCAACGATCCAACAATCCAACGACTACTGTAAACTAAGTTACTGATCCATTCAAGATGCGCGCACATACAGGGCTTATTTTAAATTTTTCATATCATTTTTTTCATGTTTAAACAAACATACATACATGTATATAAATATTGCTTAAAAAAAAATTAATCTTTATTAAATTTATAATTATTTTTTGATATTTAAATTATTGCAAAATTAATTAAATATTTTTTGATATAATTGTAAAAATAATATTTCAATTTTTAATTTGATTATTAAATTAAATAAGTATATTTATTAATTTTTTTGATTTATAAAAAATATTTTAATTATTTCAGTTTAATTCAAGTGTAAATTAATGCATTGAATGACTTGGTATTTCTATGTAGTTGGCTGTTATTGGTGGACTATATGTCCTTTCAAAATAGCATATGCACGTGTTCTAACAGCCAACACAAGCTTCTATTTATTCTCAATGGGTAAATGCTATTTTGTACAATTGACGAATACATCTATATAGATAGATATATATATTGTTGGACAGACTATATATAGTTGAAAGATAAAGCTTGTGAAGCTTAGAGACGAAAGCTCGGTCAACCCTGATTAATCAACCACAGTATCTCGACTATGGTATGAAATTTCAGACAAAGTTATCAACAAAATTTTCGGACACTTGAAATTAAAAAATATTCTATATATTGAAAATTAAATTTTAAATAAAAAATAATGTATTTTAACACTTGGATAATATATTTAGCTTGTAATTAAAATATTTTTTTTATTTTTAATTTTTTATATTTGTTAATTTTCATTTTGCAAATTAAAGTTGAGTTAATGGCTTTTAGTATATAGTATGAGATTGCCTGGCAAGATGATAAATCTAATATTCAGAAAATATGTATTTCACAAATTTTATTATGAAAAGTTTCATATTTCCTTAAACTTGACGAGTTTCCTTATCTCACTTGAAAAAAAAAAAAAAAATACAATGAGTTTAATATTTTTATAATAAAAAAATATTATTACTCCGAGTATTTTATATTTCATTTTAAAAAAATATTTCATTACTGCTCGATTACGGTGCTGAAAGACAGTTGACGCTATTTTATTTTCAATTTACTTCAAAAATTATTATTAAATTCTAACAAAAATATAAAAAAAAGAAAATTTAAATTTTTCATTCTAAAAAAAAGCTCCCTGTATTATTTAACAATAATTTTTTTATTTTTCATTTAAATTATATGTAAAATTGCCTAATTAAAACCAAAGCACAGCCACGTTAACCCTTTTTTTTTAAATTTTACTTTCATATTGAAAATAATAATAATTCGCTGACTCAAAGGATAGAAAAAAAAAAAAATTATTGACAAGCTAGTGGTTGGTGTTCTACATGTGATCGCTGAACAGGAAAAGTATCGCATTCGACATGCTACAACGTTTTATGAAAAAAGAAAATACAATTTTTTTTTTCCCAGGTTGATTAAATTTTCCGCTACAACAAACGTGGTCAAAGATGTATTAAATTACTCCTCACTGAATTGATTTAATATTCATAAATTATGTTTATTAAAATAAAAAATTTAAAACAAAAAACAACATTACTAATTGTTTGAAGTATAAATTAGCTTTTTAAAAAATAATAAATAAATAATATGAATAATTTCATTTAATATTTATAAAATGCCTCAATATATTATGTAAAATATATACTGGTTGATATAACTTTAAACTAATACAAATTGGCAAGTACGTAACACGTTATATCATGGTGTAAATTCTATATTGGTCTAACTTCACACAGTAGATTATATGTAGTCTCCAGGGAAACCCACATGATGCACCTGGCCATTTGCAATTAGCTATGGATAGTTGATACTTTCTGCCAACTATGCACTAGTAAGTTTTCCCCGCAGCTTAACTGATTGCCTCTTGAAATTTCATCCATCGTTCTATTTATACACGTTGACTCTGTTGAAACACGTATTGTAATATTTTTTTTCATCAAAACTAATTCATCAAAGTTCCAAGTGACTTTGAAAAATCAAACGAGCATAAATTCATGACAATTTTTGTGCTTTTTTTAACAATTAATCAATTTTTTTTTAGCGAAATTATAAATGAAAATAGCTAGATAATGACAAATGCTGAAAATTTACCAACAAAATAAATATTATGCTGAAGAAAAAATAAGTTGGAGTCGTATTTTAGTGTGAATGAATGTTTGAAAATCAGTCAGAGCTCGTTAACGTCATGCTGTTGGATATACATTTTCGAAATTTATATATCCCAGTTGGTTGATCAAGTACATATCCAGTGTGAATAAGGGAGAAAAGATTGATTGACTAGTGTAAATATATATATTAATGGAATAACAGAGGAATGATTTGAAAAGTTGTTGTTTATTGAGCAAGGTTCTTCATCCTAACCTTTTGTGGTTTTAAGTCAAAATTTTATATACCATCAGGTAAAATCCCAAGGTGGTTGGTACAAATATATATTATGCAGTATTAATATTCTCTCCAAGTTTGTTAATCTAGGTCAAAACTGAATATTAATTCACTTGATATGACAAGTTTTGTGGTGATAGGCTCATGCAAATTTAATTTACAAAAATCATGATTAATAGATTGTATCATGATTAATTACAAACTTGCTTAAGATTTAATTAAATAAACAACAATTTATTGTTTTTTATTTCATTAATATCAAACCAATCATTTTTTTATTTTGCATTTGGAATCAAGCCAGTTCCCATTATGTTTTTTTAAAAAATTTTTTACAAAAAAAAACAAGTTTTTTTTGAGGGTTGATGCTCCGGAAACATTTCAAGATATTTACGATGAAAACATACTACTGTGCAAAGAGAGGAAGAGAGACAAAATTATAGTACCCTTTTTAGTGATGCTACACAAGTGGGCTAAGGTTTTTTTTTTTTTTTTTTTATTGAAGAGGTGCGGTCTAGCAAATTACCACACTCGAGCGGATGCACGAATTAATTTTC
This sequence comes from Aphidius ervi, assembly GCA_015776835.1. NCBI lineage: Eukaryota > Metazoa > Arthropoda > Insecta > Hymenoptera > Braconidae > Aphidius > Aphidius ervi. The sequence continues at coordinate 800,581 of MKYW01000025.1, read as the reverse complement.
TACTTGTTTTTTCATTGTTCACTTTTTTCTGTTAACATAAATCGTTAATGGAGTGGTAAAAGAAAAGAAAAAAATGATAATAATAATTATGAAGGAAATTTTGAAAATGTAATTATGATAAATACGTATCTGGTTCTTTTCAAATATATCTGGAGTTTTTATGTTGTGTTGGTTTTTCATGCTCAGTATTTTCTTCATTTCTTTGATATTTTTTTATTTTATTTTTACTGACCCCGAGGCTTACAGATACTTGGTGTATATCAAAATCAGTGTATGTGTATATATAATTGTTGGCTGTGTGTAAGGTGGCACGAGCGTTTCGATTTATTTTCCGAGCACATATACACACCGACAACCCTTCGGAAACCCAATAAATCAAACCAAAGTAATAAACGTTCACGCTCGGTGGCAAACTCTCTGGCGATTCTTTTCCTCTCAAGAGAAAACTGCCCTCCATACTATGTCCATGGAAAAATATAATTTAAAAAAAAAATCTACCCTACGGAGAGAGAGAGAGAGAGAGCATCGTTAAAAAACGGATAAAAAATATGCCTCTGGAGCTAGAAATCGACGTTATTAATGCTGGCAAAATATGAGAATATATATTTCCAAAAAAAAAGAAAAAAAAAAACAAAGTAAATAACTAAAAAAATAAAGCGTTTATTATATATCTAAAATTGCAGATGCAGTTGTGTTTTTATAATATATTTTTTTCTTTCTTTTCATGCTATAAATTTTATTTTTTTCTATGAAAAAAAAAAAATAATTCTCTATTTTTTTCTTCAGTAGAAGGAGAAAAAAAAAAAAATTATATATCTGAAGCTTTTTATAATAATGAGAGAATAATAAAATAAAAATATATATTTTTTTATTTTGTTGAAAAAAAAGGAAAAGAGAGTATATGAAAAGTTTGATGAATTTGAATTTAGTTTGTAGTTTGTAGCATGACTCAAGAGGATGTCACTAATTGGCGTGGCAAATACTCAATCTCATAACCTTTCATGTAATATAGAGTATGTACAAAGCACAGCAAGGCATACCTAGAGCACAATAGCATAGACTGGCTCAGATGATAAAGTCACTAAAGTTCAAGCAAAAAGACGAGGCACGATGTCAGACTGTTGGGATTTACAACGGAAGTACATACGATGTTACGCACCAGTGTCTAATTTGAAGTTTTCGTTAACATAATATATTGTGTTCAAATATCTACATACGTTCAGTTGAAATTTAAATAATTCAAAATATTTCAAGGATCTATTTAATACGAAAATGAGCTTTTTAATTCAAATTAAATTCACAGAATACATCAACTTTGATTATATTTTTTTTTGTCAATAAAAAATAATGCAGTCAATCGAAAAATTTATTTAACATTTTCACTATCAATTCAAGTATCTACTGTAAAATTTTCAAGCAATTTGAATACTCCATTAATATTTCATCAGCAAAAAAAAAATGATAAAAATAAATTCAGAAAATATCAAGTTTCATTTTATCTTAATAAGCTAATTTTTAAAATATTATATTAGTTGATAAAAAAAAAATTAATACTCTTATTGTGAAGCATTTGGAATTTAGTAAAATAAAATATTCAAACAGTCGATATTTAATTTACGAGATAAATATCAAACATCTCATTAAAATAGAAAATTCAGATATATGTATAAAGTGTAGATTTAAGTCATCAAATTTTAATGAGGAAGTTGTTCATATTTTATTGAAATAATGTTAGTTATGATTATATAAATTATAATGTTCAAAATTGGTTGATGTAATTTTCACCAACACTTGGTTACTTCAATCAACAATTTACAGTATATAAATCAAAATTCCTTTAGTTTCAAATATTCATGTGGTCTCGACTAAAATTTCCAAAGCAATATAAATTAAATCTCCCATGTCAAAATTGACGAATTTTAAATTAAAAACTTTACACATTAATAAAGCAATATTCAGGTGTTTAATATTTATTTATTTTTTTATTATTTGACAAGTTGTCATCATGTATAAATAATTTAAAAAAAAAAAAAAGACAATTTTAAAAGTATTTTGTAATATTGATAGCATGTTTATGTATGAGTACATAGTTTAGTCAAACAATGATCATCTGGTTATATCATGAAAATGTTGTATAAAGTTTTGCAGCATTAGTTGAGTCTATATATGTAGATTTGAAGTTTGTAAAATTTTAGCTAAAAGTACTAAAACAGTGGTCGCTAACAAAGTCAACTTCAAGCTTCCTGTCGTTCAATGAAATTCTCTTCCTCTCTGAGCTGAGTGTGTGTTATAAAAAAAAAAGTTATAAAAAGAATTTTAAATATCGACAAACTCTTGGATGAATTTAAAATTAATGTCATTGTTTAATAATCCATTGAAATTTAGTTTAACAATGAATATTTATTGGCCAATTCAAGATGTGATAGACGGATGAAATAAAAGTCAACAAAGCATGCATTTTAAAAAAAAATTATAATACATTAATTGATTCAAGTTGGACAATTTTAAATGATAATCCACATGTGTATAATACAGATCTAATCAAATTGCATTGTTGCATTGTTGCAATTTCCCCCTCTCAGTATCTAAATTCCCATTATTCGAAAATGTCGAATCCAATTACATTGTTAATCTTCCGTGGACTTCAAATGATGATTATATACATCGTCAAGGAATGCATTTGTATTGATAATTCTCTTGGTCTAATATTCGTAAAGCTCAATGCTCAATACGTCAATACGTGATGTTTCCATATAACATGTCAAGTAGCTGCTGATATAAATTTAACGATATGCTTCAGCTTATATATGTTCATGACAATGACCACTTGATTATATATAACTGCTCTATTGATTTTTATATTTTTTACAATGGTTATTTGTTAATTAACATGTCATAAAATTTAAGCTCAATAAATTTTTATATTCAACAGTGACATATCTATTATTTTATCCAATTTATTTTTTATTATTATTTGATTTTTTTTTTTATCTATGTTCAATGCAGAAAAATACATTCTCGACAAATGCACAACGAATCACTCTGTGAATCCAATCATTTCCATAAATTTTTGTAATTTTTTTTTTATTTTTTGGTTTCTTTGGCACGTGAAGCATTTCAATTGAATCTTCACAATAAAAAAATATATATTATTTTAAAATCGATGAAATATTTACGACACGAGATTTTTGTTTTTTTAAAAAAAAGTTTAACTTTTTTTTTTTTTTTTTTATCAATTGATATTAAAATAAATATTACTTTTTTCAATATATTATTTTTTTTTATTAATTTTTCAGGGAATCAGATATATTTGCATATGGAAGTGTGTGTGTGTGTGTAGAATTGAGAAGAAAATTGTTTTTCCATTTGGCCCTTGAGAGTTTATCTTGTATTTTATTTGATATCTTCGACATTTTAATATTCGACCTCTTTGGAATATATGTATATTACTTTTTTTCAAATACTTTATACTTTTTTTTATTATTTTTCTATACTTTTTTTGGTGAGGAAAAGATATTTTTTTTTCGATCGGCAGTTTGATGCAGCCGTCATTCGATTCGCATACAAATATACATTTTATTATTTTATTTTATTTTTTTTTTCAATATTAAATATCTTAAGTTCACCACAGATGCCACTAAAACTAACCATACTATTTTTCATATATAAAAATATAAAGGTTATTTTTATTTTATTACTTTTTTTTTAAAAATATATTCTATGGAGCCCAAGGGCGTCAAATTTTTTTTCTGATATATAAAAGAGACGTAGATTTTATACATAAAAATAATAAAATGGTCAAAAAAATAAGTTCAAAGAGTTTATAAAGTATACATTTGACAAGCACGACTAGAAGCTTTATATTTTTTTTTGATTTGTAAAACCCAAAGTAAATATAGTCAAAGAAAAAAGGATTGTTAAATTTTTCATTTGAAAAAAATACTGTCATCTTTTTTTATCTTCTCAAATTCAAAGTTAAAAAAAGGAATTTAGAATATGATAAGTTATTAATGTCACATTACAAAAATACTGTGCAACAAATATTTATTGTGAAAAAAAATATTAAAAATCAAAAGACGTTTGGGAAATTATAAAGCAAAAAATTTTCAAAAGTTTAAACAATTTTTTTTACAATAAATATTTGTTGCACAGTATTTTTGTATTGTCCAATGAATAAAGGACACCTGGAAGAAGTAAAAATATATTTTTTAAAATTTTCTACTGATGCGTTTGTTTATAACAATAATAGACAATCGATAACATTGACCGCGCGACACTCAAGACGTTTAATGTTTATAATTGTTGTAAAGAAATGCATCAGTAGAAATTAAAAAAAATATATATATTTTTCTACTTAAAGATGTCCTTTATTTAATGAACATTAGTAATTGATAACTAAAAGATATAAAAATATCCAAGTAATATTTTTCAGATGAAAAATTGATAAATATATTTATCGGAAAATTTAATAAAGTCTTTATTGAGTATACGATACAGAGAAAATAATTTTATATTTTTATAAATATCAAATGTAGTAAAAATAAATTTATAAAAATAAATTTATTGACTTTTAACATCAACCTTTAACTGTTGCCTGTATATGATATTTTTAATAATTTATTTTTTATTTTTTTTTATCATTTTAAATAAACCCAGCTTGTCAAAAAGCAATCATGACACTTGATGTTGTCTTTTTTATTTTTTATTTAAAAAATTAATCAATATGTTCAATCGAATGTGTGATTTGTACATTTTCATGTATAAAATTGAATGTAATTTAGCTGTGTATTGGATCTATATAGATGTACTGGTAAATTGCGGAATGGCAATTTCCTCATTTCCGTGGTGTACAACTGTTGAAGCACCTTTAGATATTTTGGTCAAAATGCGGTCAGACCAATTCGAATCCTCGCTTACTATCAATTTGTAATCAACGGAGTCTTGTCCTTTCTACCCATACATTCTTCAACAATTCAATCTTTCAAAAAAAATCTCTTTATCGTTTTTCTTGATCAATAAATAAATCAACAAATATATAAATAATTTAATGGATGGTTTAATAAATAAATAAATAAATAAATAAATAAGTGGATAAATTTCTTAAAATGTTATTCAAATTTACCTTAAAATAATAATTAAATAAATAAATAAATAAATTTCAAAACTACTCAAATTAAAAGCCCAAGTTTTAAATAATTTTTCCTTCAAGTTTCAAATTATTTTATCAAATAAAAACCCAAAGTTTATCGTCAAGTTGTTTATACACTTGTTAAAAAAATTATTTCTTCATTAAAAAAAATTATTTTCATTGTGGATAATTTATTTCGTGGCTTCTAGCAGTCATTCTAAAAATATATATATATATTTTCAAATATTTAACACAGTAAATATACAATATGAAAAAAAAAAAAAAAAAATTGTTTATATATTTAATGAGCGAGTTAAGTCGACAAGAGGGTTGGTTGAAAAAGGGGTGAAACGATTAGTAAAATTAATATTAATTACAAACGTGTTGCTTGTATGGCTAATTACCTCTGAAACATTATATTTTCATATTATAAATTCTATTTCACTTTTTAAAAATTAAACAGTCTCTGTTTGATGAAAAAATATATAAAACAAAAAAAAACTTTATAAATTATTAAATTACGAAAATAAATTTAAATTAAATTTTAAAATTTGTAAAAAAACAAAACAATTTAATTAATTCACAAATTCATTGTCATAATTTAAACCATGTAAATTATTTTTTTTTATCATCACATTGAAACATTAAAAATATATATTAATAAAATTTTCATTAGTTTATTAATTGTTAATTATATTTCGGCTGAAAATTTTGTATAAATTTATAGATTTAATTGTACATATATACAAAATTTCCAGAGTGATGAATACATGTATGTGTTTGTAGTATTTTTTTTAATAAAAAAAAAAAAAAAATGGGTTTCAAGTAAATTCGAATGAGAAAATCTATGGAGAAATATTTATATATAATATGTATGTGTGCACGTGCAATGCTTATGTGCATCCGTGCCACCCATGGCCAACTTGATAATTGAATAATAAATATCCATAATTATGAAAGTTCGTTTGTGTCGTTAGTATTTTGACGACGAGAGTAAAGAGAATGAAGAAGAAGAAGAAGAACTACTACTACTACTTTTACTATTACTACTTTGTGATAGTGATGGTGAGATGAGAGAACGATCGACACAGTGTGTATATAAAGTAAAGCTTACAGTTGAAACTTGCTTCATTATGTATGCAATGTCTGGACAAACTTTGAGTTCATGTTTGCTTATATTATTAGAGCTTTATATTTTTTTTTTTTCCATTGTTTTTTGTAATATATATATATATATATATATTTTTATTTTTCGTCAATAAATAATTGAATTTTAATGTTTTAATTATAATTAAAATATAAAAACTTAATATTTTTTTCAACAAGTTTATATAAATTATTATGAAAAAGAAAAAATTAATAATTTTCAATTTTTAATTGAATTTTTAGGATTTTTTATTTTTTAAAAATTTTTTCAAACGTGGAAAAAATTATAAATTCTTTTGATAAATTATTTTAATATTTTAAAAAAATGTTTATAATAATGTTCTATTCATCATTTTAAATCTTGAATAATTTATTCTATACAATTTTCTTTATATAATTGAAAATTATAGAAGGTGAAAAATTTAATTTAATTCTATGCTCAAGATGAAAAGAAAAAATTTGAAAAAAAATATTTTATCATTTGAAAAGACTTGATTAATTATCATGTTTATTATTATTTGTGTTTTTAATTTATATTATGATTAAATGAATTTAGTCATTAGTTATACATTCACAATATTTTAGTAATTATTTAACGGAAAATAGTAAAAAAAATAGACAGTTGCTTATAGTGCTGTGAATAGAGTTTTCTCACTTAATATGTAATCAATTGAATTTATTAGCGATGTCACGGTGTCACGACTGTATCGTATTTGAGACTGATTTAAGCTTTTCAGAGTCATATACGAGAGGTCGTGCATGCTTTTAATTAAATTACCCGAGTAATTTAGTGCTGGTTAATCGAATTTGTTGGATAGTCAGAAGCTTGCACCTTGAACACCAATTTTATTTTTTCGATTTTAGATAGAAAATAGTCTCAAACTGCACGTCTAAAAATATATATATATAAATAAACACATAAAAAATATTTCGCTGATCCAAATAATTATTTTCTTATTTATTTTGCACTCGATTCAACATGGAAAAGAAAAATTCACAGAAATACAATTTATGCAAGTATTTTTTTTCCCATTGCAAGTTTAATATTGACAATAAAATCCAGTAAACACTTTTATAATGTTGATAGATTTTTTTTTTAATTTTATTTATCCAATTTAACATATTTTAATGTCAATAATTTATAATCAAAATGTCAAAATAAATTTAGCTATTATTTAAATTTTAAAAAATCAAAAATATAAATAATTTTAAAAAAATAATAATTTATGTCAAAAGTAAAATAAAACAATGTATGATTTATAAATTAAAATTTTTATATTTAAAAATTTTATTATGTTATTTAAATTTAGCAAGAAAATTTCATTGATAAAAATAATTTTATCATGACAGTGACTTTTTGTGTTGATTCAACAAAATATATATTGTAATAACAGCAAAATTAATTTTTATAATAATTATTATTATCACGTTATTAATAATATAATAATAATATTATTTTAAATATTAATAATTATTTAAAAAATAATAATTTAACTACTAGAATTTTGTTGACTCGACAAAATAAAAAAAAACAAATTATCTAAAATAAATTTTAATAATATTACAATTATTTTTCCATGATTTTTAAAAAAATATTTGTACTGGTTAAAAATTTATAATTAAATGAAATATTGAATGATTATTAGAGTGTTAATTTATAAATAAAGACAACTGTTAATAAATTACAATTATTTTATTTTTTTTTTAAATAAAAGAAATTTAAAAAAATTAAAATTAAACTTTGCAATTTCAATTTCCATGAATATTATTATTTTTTTCTACCCCTAAGTATAAGTACTAAAACTTTTCTTTATTTTTTTAAATTTCTCGTTGTGTATACCTGCAATGGGTAAAGTGCTCAAGTAGTGTAACGTGTTTCATGGTCTACTTGGAATGTGTGTTAGCCGACAACTAGTTTGAAAACTTGAATTAGTTTGGCTCCACACGAATGTACATGCTGACTTTGACCATAAACTTTATTCCTTGTTGTTTCCTTTCATGATACATATTGCGCCCACTATAAAGTTACGTTGATTATCCCATATCCAATAAATTTCAATGGAATTTATTTGATAAATAAAAATAATCGGACAGTATTATCCAGCTAAAAAACAAATATTTGATATACTCAAAAAACGAAAAAAACATAAATAAAAAAAAATAAAATACAGAAGAGCTATCAGCTCTATTGAAGTATATATTTTTTTTTTATTTTTTAAATTGATTTCTTTAATGTTTTATAAGGGAAATTTATGAGGCCAACTGGCAGTCAGAGAGAGGTGTATATATAGGGGTCGCAATGGCCTCCAATATTTATGGTGGTAACATCGATATGCCGGATGTTTCATACATATCTCGTTGGCCAAAAGAGTTAAATTAATATAGAAAAATAATTCAACAATATATATTGAGCTAGAAAAATTCTCTAAAATAATAGAGTGGTCCAGAGAACGAAAAATAAAAAACAAAAATTAATTTTTTAATTAAAACCTATTTTAAAGTTTAATTTTTTCAAAAATTCTCATTCAAAAACGCGTTATTAGAAATTTTTGAAATTTGTCAGGCAAATAGTAATGGGTTTCAAAAAAATTTTCGTTGTTGTCCAATCATTATTTATCGCTAAAAAAATTAATATCTATTGTCATGATTTTTTTACGTAAACAGAGCCTAATAGTATTTAAATTTTCATTCGAGAATATATCAGTAGATATTTCTTAAAATAATCAGTCAAATAGAGTCAGATTGTAATCATTAATAAAAAAAAAAAAAAAAACAGATTCATAATTTTACTATATAAAGTTGATATGTTTGTATAAAGAAACTATGAAAGACTCAAAATCAACAAGAGTACAGCAATCCTTTATCAAAGTTTCATGGTATCTCAAGGGTATAAATGTATCTTTGCTGAAAACTTTGATGTAAAAGTTACACGAATACTCGTAAAATATATTTCAACAGTCTAAAATAACATTTCACGAATAGGATCATACATGAGATAAAAAAAAAAAAAAATTATACATAAAGAAAATAAAACAAAGAAAAAATAAAAATTCATTATGGATAATATGATACACGTTATAATTATCACCATAAAATTATAATAATAAAATAATAATTAAATTTACTTTTGTCATTGTTTAAACAATAATATCAAAACTCTCATTTATTTATTTATTTATTAATTTTTATTGTACATGCTCAGCACTTGTTAATAAAAAATAAAAAATAAAATAATAAAAAAACGAAATAATAAATAATGTAAAATGAAATATAATTACTGACTGGATAATGATAGCAATAATATATTTAATAAATGATAACTATTATTATTATTATCATTGCTATAATAATTATAATAATTAAAATAAAATTGTATAAAAATATAAGTGCCTTTGGGTCAACTGGATTATGGGAATATGGTATTTCCGACTGAAATATAGTATATATATGTATTTTATAAATTTTATGTATATAGTTGAATTCATTTGCACGTGATTCTATTTAAACCACAAGTGCCATTGGCCGCAACAATTCTTGCTTTGTATCTATATAGACTACAAAATAACCACATAGTTTTGATATTAGTTTTTGTGTGTATCATTTACTAAAATTATTGTATTCTTGTTATTGTCATTAAATTCTCATTTGTCATGTTAATAATTTTTTTTTTGAATATTCAATTAATAAAATAATTATTACATTTTTTATATTTTTAATATTAATTATTGGAGGTAAGTAATATAAAAAAACAACCCTCTGGGATAACTTACATCGTATTTAAAAAGAACAAATTCAAGGGTTGTTGGCTAAATAATTTTTTTAACTATGATAGAGTTGAGCTATCCACATAAATTTTTTTTTAATAAATTGTCTATGATCTAAGCCAATTGAGGGAAAAAAATGGAAATTTTTGAAATGGTCAAAAAGGGGTAGGGGGTGGATTTTAACTATTTTTAATTTTTTTAACTATGATAGAGTTGAACTATCCTCAAAATTTTTTTTTATTAAATTGTCTAGAACCTAAGCTAGTTTAGGAAAAAAAATAGAAATTTTTGAAATAGTCAAAGGCGGTGGATTTTAATTGTTTTTAATTACAACCACCTCCTACCCCCTTTTGACCATTTCAAAAATTTCCATATTTTTTTCTAAACTAGCTTAGATCCTAGACAATTTAATTTAAAAAAAATTACGAAGATAGCTCAACCCCATCATAGACAAAAAAATTAAAAACTGTTAAAATCCACCCCTACCCCCTTTTGACCATTTCAAAAATTCCCATTTTTTTTCGTAAACTAGCTTAGGTCCTAGATAATTTAATTTTAAAAAAATTACAAGGATAGCTCTATTCAAATTATAATTGATTATAGGAGTTAAGGGCCGGGCCCAAGAAAACCCCTATGTTCCCTGCAGTACTTTTAATTTCGAGAGGCTAACTCAGACACTAGCTTTATTAATTTGATGTATACATATTACATATATAACCACACTTTTTTGGGTATTTAATTTAATTTTTAAAATATTATTTGATATAAAAAAAAAAATGGCTTGTTCAACTTGTAAGTTTAACAATATTTTTGCTTATATTTTTCAATTCTTTTTACTTTTGTATATCCCATTTCATTCGTCTATGTATTCCCAGGATACAAACCGACGTGCTCGTAAACTCATTTCCAAACTACGCCTCGACATAAATTGATTTTATTCCCCTGATATATCGTGATTGGATTTTTTTTTCAAATAGTTATAAATTTATAATAAGCAAAATATATATGAACAAAAAAAAAAAAAGAATATTTCTTTTATTTTTACAAATATTTGTATATACAAAAATATATTTGAAACTCAGTATGTAGTTTTTTTTCTCTTTTCCATTTTTCTTTATCATCATAATAGTAAAAAGAAAAGAAGGAAAAAAAATATATAGACTTTTGTCAACAAACACATTCAGTGTGTCACCCTGAATATTGAATAACAATAAAAAGAAAAACAGATATAAAAAAATTACGTTGAAAGAAAAAAAAAAAGAAAGAAAAAAGTGATAGAATAAAACCAGATTTCAGTGGTTAGTCCAACGTCTGGGTCAGACAATCCTCCACACCGTCTGCAAAATTTTCGATAAATTATACAGAACTATGAGAAAATAAAGATAGAGTAAAACTTTACTTTAACTTGATACTTTTCTTAAGAATTTTAAAATATATATCAACGCTAATTTTCAATCCAACTTCAACTATAACATACTTTTATTATTATCATTAATTTTTTTTTATTTCAAATTTAAATTTAATTCCATGTAATCATTTCAACCATAAATGCAATCTTTTATATCATAAAAAAATCCAAGAGATTTATATTGACAATAAAATCTGGTAAACACTTTTATAATGTTGATAGATTTTTTCAAAATTTTATTTATCCAATTTAACATATTTTAATGTCAATAATTTATAATTAAAATGTCGAAATAAATTTAGCTATTACTTAAAATTTAAAAAATCATAAATATAAATAATTAAAAAAAAATAATAATTTATGTCAAAAGTAAAATAAAACAATGTATGATTTATAAATTAAAATTTTTATATTTAAAAATTTTATTATGTTATTTAAATTTAGCAAGAAAATTTCATTGATAAAAATAATTTTATCATGACAATAACTTTTTGTGTTGATTCAACAAAATATATATTGTAATAACAGTAAAATTAATTTTTATAATAATTATTATTATCACGTTATTAATAATATAATAATAATATTATTTTAAATATTAATAATTATTTAAAAAATAATAATTTAACTACTAGAATTTTGTTGACTCGACAAAATAAAAAAAAACAAATTATCTAAAATAAATTTTAATAATATTACAATTATTTTTCCATGATTTTTTGAAAAATATTTGTACTAGTTAAAAATTTATTATTAAATTAAATATTGAATGATTATTAGAGTGTTAATTTGTAAATGTCTAGTTAACATTTTATTGAAATTGATTATCTGGAGAATTTGTCTCTTGACCCTGATGCAATTACGAGATGTATATTTTCTGTTTTTACTATGTTGTTATTGCCATGTTTTTAAATATGTATATATAGCACTAAAAGTTTGAATATATATTTTGAACCATTCAGTTAACGAGAAAGCGTGTTTGGGATAAACAAACTAGTGAACGCGCTTGGGGAAATCCGTGAGAGTTTTTCGACTGGTTTAAAAATAAAAAAAAAATAAAAAAATAATAAAAAGCTCGTTGGCCTTTTATTCAGAATAACAATTTTCAGTGAGTATAACAATTCGATCGTGCTTTCGATATACAGGTCAAAATTGTAGGCCGAATTACAAAAGAAAAAAAAAAAAAATTACAAATAAAATGCTGACGATTATATTCAAAAAAAAAAAAATACAAATCTGTTTTTCCTTTCAGATTAACAATGCACAGTCGAAAGAAAGAACTCTTCATTATTTCTTATATTTTTTCATACACCAACACCAAGCCTGTAGTCTCTATTATATTATTTATTTTCTTTTGTTTAATAAATTTTTATTTTGTCTATTCTTCTTTGGATCTATTTTTAGTTTTTTTTTTTTGTTTTGTTTTCTATAACATTTTTTTTTTTTTTTCTCCAGCAAACAAGAAAGTAATAAACAAAAAAACAAGAAAAATTCACTGAAAAATAAAGAGGAAAATAAAGAATAATTTTCCCATAACTCTGGTTAATTGAGATAGCTGAATAATGAAAGCGTATAATTTTAGTGTAATCCTTGTGTCGTGGTGTGTTTAAGGTATCCATGGATTACACACGTACTCATGATAAACAAAAGCAACAGCTTCAGTTGGTCCCCAGTGTCCCTGAAGGAGTTTTTAAAAGACTGGAATTTTTTTTTTCATATAAAATATTACCAAAAATAACAAGAGAATATATTCTCTTTTCTTATTTTCCATTAAACTTTTTTTTTTAATTTTTTTTTGTTGATTTTATATGTATATTTAGCCTCGAATTTTTTGTCAGACAAATAGAGAAAGGTTTCAGCTATTATCAAAATAAAATTTCATTGTGGTTCAAGCATTATTATTTTTTTTTTTTTGCAGTATATATTTATATTTTTTTTTTATTTATAAAAACACTTGTTTCACTTTAAAAGCTTGGAATTACTGGCATATATTTTTATTGCTCATAATGTCATTTTAACTTTTCGAGTAAAATAATAAATTTTAAAACGTGTTACGCCACTAGAATCTTTAAAATGTCATCATGACTTAACGCATTTTACTCTCAATATATATTGTTGATAGAATTTTTTTTTTTATGTGCATTTGTCGCATTAAAAATAAATGAAGCAAAAAAATGGTCACTACCGTTAAATAAATATTAAATAGTAAAAAAAAATTAAAATTTTAAATAAAGTTTATAAAATTATGTCTCTTTTAAATTATCCTTTTCATTATTTTAATATTGTTCATATTTAAAACAAAATTTAAAATACTCTTTTTCACCTAAAATTCATGGCTACACTATTGTTTATATTTTTATTTACAAAATAAATTATTTTAACATAAATTTATAAAAAATTTTCCATATAAAAACGTGACATTTTATCAAGACTTATCAGCGATGAATACACACATATTTATATATTTTTCTTTTTACAAAAACGTGGATTAAAATAAAGAAAAAAATATTTCGTGAATTTATAAAAATAAAACTGGAAAAGCTAAGCGTCAGAGTATCTGTCATGTAAATCAACTGAAAGGATATATATAAAAAAAAAAAAAAATATCTTTCGAGAGACAAAAAAAGAGAGTAAAACGAAAGCTCGACAGTGGCGGTTTTGTCGGGTTTGTTCGTAATCTCATTACGAGCTTGCAACAAGTTAACTTGTATCGGGTTGAATTCGTTGTTGCTGTATATATAGATGTATATAACCCAATATGAAACTAGCGAAGAACGTTAAATTTGTGAATTTCAAGAGTGCAATAGAAAATATAATCAAAGTGAGATATAAAATTAGATAAAGTGAGTACGAGAAAACAAGTATAAAGGCGCACTCTCACCCCCTGGGCATATAAGTCGCGTACAATAAATTTTCATAGTCTAGTACAATTTTGCAAGTTGGTAGCTTGGTTTATATATATTATATCTATACATATAACCCAAGTACTCAGAAATGTCATCCCCGATTTGTTATCGTTTGTGCATTTTGTTTTCAATGCACGTAATATACTATTTTCACAAATTTTACATTTAAACAACTTTTATATATAAATAATAAAAATTATATTAAATTTATTTTTCAAAGTTGAATAAAACAATAATAATAATATATTAATTTACAAAATTAGTTTATAAAAATATCTAATTTTCTTTTCTATTAAATTATTTATGTAAAAAATAATTTTAATTTCAAAGAATTTTTTTTTTACATTATTTTGCATTTTAATTGTTGTTAAAATAAAAAATTGAAAATTGAAATAATAATTTGTTGTTAATAAAAAATATAAATATTTAAAATGATAATTTAATTGTTAAAAAATATTTTAAATTTGTTTTAATGAATTTAAATTTTGAAAATATATTATAATTTATTTTCACAAGTGTATAATGATAATTTGTCATAAAACTATTCAAATTAATTAAACTTATACACGACTTTACATTTTGTATATATATTTGTTTGATTAAAAAAAATATAAATTGAAAATAAAAAAAATATATTTGTTTTATGTTGTGTGAATGTTTGAGTTTAAGTGAAAAGCCAAGGTTGATGGATAAAGTTTCTTATATATAAATGTAATTCCCTATCACGTTGGTGGTGGCAGTTAACGGATGTACGTGTTTGTAAAACTCTTCAGACTTGGTCAAGTCTACAAGTCATTGGCAAGTAGTATACGATTTTACCTCGAATTTTACTATAGAAAAACCATTAGTAATTTCCGGTTTTGCTTAGTTACCGTCAAACTACACTCATCGATCACCCTTCAGTTTGACAAAAACAACTGCAACAAACATTATATATATTTGCCAACCACCAACAACACACATGACTTTCATGTCGAGCTCAAACTCACAATATATATATATTCTCGGCTGTTTTTGTTTCTCCATTTCCGCTCAACGGGCATGTGCACTGACGGAAAAATAACCAAAAAAAAAAAAACCTATATATAAACAAAAAAAAATTCAATAGTTTTTTCTGCCACAAAAGCCATTTATTTTAGCCAGCTTTTCTTGTTCTATAAAATTGCATTAATTATAAAATTTTCTATTGAAAAAAAAAAGCAAAAAAAAATTAATTTAAATAATTTCTTTGTTTTTTTTTTTTCTGTAAATTTAAATTAATATATATATGTTAAAATTGTATCAATGAAATATATTTATAATTTTGAAAAGTTTATATTATGTAGGAAACATTTATAATAATAATAATACAATAAAATTACAATTTATAAATTTTGTGGAGTACCAAAATTTTGAAAATCCCTCGGGGAATTTTGGTTTACGATTAAACATATATAAAGCAAGTTATATGCATAAAAGTGACCAAAAACATGAATATTTATTGAGTTAACACTCACTCTCTCGCTTCATCACATTTATACTATTCAAAATACAAAATATATAGACATTTCATTTTACTATACAAAATAATACAGCAATATATAACATTGTCGCATTGTTTCTATTTTAAATGAACATGAAAATGAAAATAGAATCTATTATATATACAAACCGACCAATATACATTCACATTGTTGTATTAAAACTAGATAGAATCCAATTGTTGTTGATTAATCTACGATTAAAATGTTCAACACAACAATACTCTTGTATTATTTTCGTTTAAATATATACATTGTAAAGAAAATATATTTTTCATCCATGAATTTATGATTTTTCTGGATAAAATTATTAACCATTTAATTTTTAAAATAGTCAAAATAATTATACAAATTATTTTTGATATCTTTAAATTATTATTTTTATTTTGTTTCTTTATTTTTGTGACTATCTAATCAACCCGAATAAAATTTAAAAAAAAATTAAAGCTTGAATTAAAGCTAAAATAAAAAATAGCAAAAAAAAAATACTGTATAGTTTTAATGTGAAAGACAAGGTATTTTTTATTTATAAAATAGAAAAATAGAAATAATTGACAAGTAAAAATATATACATATGATAAAATGAGTAGTCACTGTTTGAAATTAATATTGGAATTGGTTGTCTGGTTTTCGTGGTATAACAACAAGTTGAAGGGTATTATTATATATTTTATGGTTGAGGTAAAAGCTCTGCACTATTATATATATTACATATACATATAAATATAAATATATATATATGTAAATTGTAATTTTAGTGTGAGATGAAGCGAGACAGCAATAAATATACGTAAAGGATGAACGTGAAATTTTACTGGTAAAATGGGATGGCCAACAAATCGTTGGTAATGAGCCTAAATACGCCTGGGCATTTATCAACGCCTCTACTTCAACCCCTCTTCTTCTTTAACCCCCTTTTTGCACCCTTACACAAAATACACTCATACACTTGTGTTTATATGCCTCGAGGCCATGTGTTCATATAAATTTTGGATTTTCTCTTGTCGATATATATTTAACAATAAATATATCTATATTGGTTATTTTATATTTAATTTTATATAATCATAAATTTTACTTGTTATATAATTTATCAGATGAAATACTTAACTGCAGTTTTTTTATATAATTTTTTTTTTGTTTAATTTTTCTTATGGATTATTTTTTGATTTATGTTTGAAAAAATAAATAGGTCGAGTTTGGATTATTTTTTTTATTTTAGTTGTTTTTTCTTTTTCATTTAGCCTTTATATTTTTCTACCCTTATGTTTTGTTAGTTTGAAGGTAAAAAAAATAAGTTTGACAAACAAAAAAATATTAAAAAAATACACAGCAGATTTCTAGGATTCATGGATAATAATATGAGCTTTTATTTTCTTTTTTTTCTTTTTTTGAATTGAAAAATGAAGGTGGTTTGTTGGAGGAATGGAAGAAAGGCAGATTGCTTGTGGATATTGAACACGTCAGATATAAAATGAAAAAAAAAAATACCAAGAAGAATGAGAAAAAACAAAAGAGGTTAAAATTGTTGTGAGAAAAATAGTCTTGTGGTTTTTAAATCAATTGAAAAATATTTTTCTCCATCACCCTTTTAAATTGAAATTTTTTTAAATTGAAATTTGTTTAAATTTCTTGTGATTTACTTGCTGCAAAACATATGCTGTCTCATCATCTCATCGTACTTTAATTTTTTCATGAAAAATCTGGTAATTGAGTTGACGTTATTGTGAATTTTATTTTATTGGAAAATAAAAAAAAAAAAAATGATAAAAAACCTTAACGACTTCATTTTTTGTTATTTTTTACTTTTCAATTTCAATTTTATTAAAAAAAAAATGCTTTTTTCTTTTTTTTGCTTCTTTGTTCATCTCATTTTTTTCAATTATTCATGATTGATGAATAAATAAAATAAAAAAAATATCATCGTTGAAATTGTGTTGTTAAAAATTTATAATTCACAGTGAAAGATCGTATAACATTTGTGTCGTGGTAACCAGTATAAAATATCGTTTTTATATCTATATATACAAGCCCAACACTCGGCACGTGATATTTATATCTAAACTTTTTCTCAGTCACTTTTCTTTCCATGATCCTCATTTTCCACTTCACTTTATCACCCAACGTCCTATGGTTACCTCCCATTTATTTTTTTATCATTTATTTTTATTCCAATTTTATTTATTTTCAAGCATGACGATTTTAGCTTTTACTACTTTACTCCAATGTTCAATAATATTTTTTTTTTTTTTTTTCATTTTTTATCCATCTTTTATATTAAACTGTATTTTTTTTACAAGCTCATTCTTTCTTTTTTTAAATATAAATACATGATTATGATGTGCTTGAAGAGAATATATGAAAAAAAAAAAAATGAATAAATAAAATCTCGAGTAATAAAAGTTGATAAAAAAAAAAAATTTATGGAAGCAGGTGATTCAACTCACTAAAAAATGAATAGATGTTTCAGTTTGTTTAAGTCGGCTAGTCTGGTCACCCTAATGGTCACTGTAATATTCAGCTCCATTGGGAAAAACCAGTCAAACAATTTATTATCCATCTACGCATACGCAAACAAAAAAAATCCAAAAAAAAAAAGAATCTTCTGTCAGCAAAGTATGAGATTTTTTTTTTTTTTTTTCATTATTATTTTTTTCTCCTCATCTTATCCTTTCTGTACAGTTTTGTGATGAGTAAAAAGNAAAAAAAAAAAATAGAAAAGAAAAAAAATGACACTAGGAAGAAGAGCAAAAAAAAAGCACAAAAAAAAAATAAAGGCAAAAGCCGTGTGCAGTCATCAGCAAAAAGCTTGACAAACTTTTATATTTTGTAGTGTGAGATTTGTAAAATTTATTTTAAAAAACTAAAATATAATATTTGTTTAAAAAAATTAAATATATAATTAACATTTGTTATTAATTGCTACAATTATTATTTAAACTTTATGATATTATTTAACTTTGAAAATCAGTTAGTTTTAATTTAAAACTAGATGAATTATTTTTCATTTATTATTTAAGAATTCTTGATGAATCATAAGTTTGAAAAATAAATCAATTTATATAAAACAAATATTTAAGATAGTAAATGGTCATTGCCAAGGGCCAACTAATCACGTCTAGTTTGTTAAGCTTTGGCCAAATGTAATGAGATACTTGGATCAATTGGCCAATGGCTGGTTTTGTTCTTTTACAATCACCAACTTTTATTATCTCTTTGTTTAAAATCATGCTCTCTAAAATTACTCAGTAAATTTCAAATACTATTCAACTAATGCTTCCATCAATTTTTATTTCAAACAAACGTATCTTTTTATTTTTTCATCTAAAAGCTCATTTTATTATTTATTTATTTTTTATTTTATTTAATTAGTTGATGCTTTTTTATGTAAAAAAAAAAATTGATAAACATGTAAATTATATTAAAAATAAATATAAATAATTTATATAATAATAAATTATTTTCATGTAAATAAAATTATTTAAAATAAATATAAATTTTATAAATGTAATTTACATGATATTTTGAAATATAATTTATGCAAATTTAAATATAATTTAAATGTACATTGTACATTGAGCATGTAAAATTAATTTTTTAATATTAAATTTCATAAAATATATATCTCAATGATTTTTTTTTTAATTGAAATATAAATAATTTAATAAATGTAAACACTAGAGAGTCGTGCATTTTATCATCTCATGTCAACTCTTTTATTTTTATTTCTTTATGGTTTTTTAAAGAATAAAAAGTTGACTGTGGTGATGATAGCCAACCTTGGGGGTGAACTCTTTACAATGCCTTGACAACTTAAATTATACAAAAGCTAAATTTTTCTTTCTTTTTTTCTTTTACTCTATATTTTCTTAATATCTTTTTTTTTTTTTTTCCTTTTTTTCATTCTCTTCCACTGCTATTATCATCATTGTCTGTTTTATGAATAATCTATGTGGTTTTTTTTTTCAGTTTCGTTTTTTCAAACCATAATGTGCTTTTGAATTTTTTATGGTTCTCCAACCGGGTGAGATCCCTCAAGGGACCCCAGCTTCAAGATGAGGGTGATAAGAATTTTTTAACATCATCATTATTATTGCAATATTTGTTATTTATAAATTTTAAAAATATTGCCGAATAAAAGTTAAATTTTTTTTTTGTTAATTTTTCAACATGTAGTTTTTAAAACATCATCACTAAGATGAAAAAGCTCAGTTAAAAAAAAAAATAGAAACTTCAATATGAAAAACACCGGATGCAATCATACATATTTTCTTTTTTTTTTTTTTCAACGTTATTACTGGAAAATTTCCATTTTCAAGAAATAACTTGGAAAAAAAAAGAAAAAAAAATGTTCAAACGATTTTCTCTTTGTAGTGTATTTTAATTTATTTTTTTTATTTTTCATAGACATTTACATTTTGTCTATACAAAAATGAAAAAAAATATATTGTTAAAGATTGTAAAAAATTTAATGACATATTGGTGTTAAAAAAAAAAAATATATATGTGAATAAATTTTGTGAGAAAAAAAAGAAAAAAAATGTTGAGGGCACTTTACAACAATTGAGCCTGCACATATAAAAAAGTAAAGTGCTTGAAAATATATATAAGCATTATAGACTATACAAAATATATGTGAATAAATCGTTTTTGATAGTGCACATATATATTTCCATCACCTTTTGAATTTTGAATGAATGTATTAGAGATAAATCCAGCCTATATATATTTTAATGGACAAGGATGAATTTACGTTCAATTGATTGGTTATTCATATATATAAAAAAATAAAACCATTATAAAAAATATCGACAAAGCAAATAAATATCCTACTATATTTACAAAAGAAAATGATCATAAATTCTTTGATGAATATGAAAAAAATAAAATGTGCATACATATAAAAGCGATAATAGAAAATTCAATATTTTTTCAGACAAAATATTGTACGCTTTGATAATATTTATATATATATCCCAAGAGGTTTATACTTTTTTTTTTTTTTTT
>MKYW01000025.1:757320-777436 GCA_015776835.1 Aphidius ervi | reverse complement strand
TTTTTTTTTTTTGTCATTTTTAAATTTACAAGACGCTTGCTGGCTCGATCGTGTTTATTATGATATTTAATTTATTTATTTAGGAACGATAGTAATTGAAATAATTATGTTGAATGTGTAAAACAATATATGGAATTATTATTGAGAATAAGAAAAAACATAGATGAAAAAATAAACCAATTTAAAAAAGCGTCAGTTTTAAATAATATTTATTTTTATTTATTAATTTTTTAAATAAAATAGAAAAAAAAAAACTTAATTATAATTAACGAATAATACTTATGAATATTTTAAAATCATTTCTCGTGTCGGTATTGATAATAGATGAATCATTTATACCCAATGATTCTAATATTTCTTATCAAATATTCAAACAAACAAAAACTTAAATATTATAAATTTATTTTTCTTGATTATTTATAAATAAATAAATCATCGATTAAGATTTTATTTATTTTGTTTATAGGTAAATTTATTTCTCATTTGTTGTATGTTGAAAAAATATTATATTTTAAATAAACAACATTGTAAAATTAATGTTTATAGTTTTAATGAAGTTGACTAGGCAAATTTTATCAAACGTAAAATGGTAGATCGATACAAGTCGATATGTACTGTATGTATGCGTGTAAGCCAACATGAGCCAATCACATCACGAATGTGACACACACATTATGCATTCATATATAAAAACTTGTGGAGGTGGAAATCCGTCAGAAAAATAAAAACTTAAAGTTGGTCGATAGACGATTGTTGTAAGAATAAAAATAATGAAATATCTTAATTGTTAAATATCATGGTAAATATATTTGTTTGTTTAACTTTTGTGTGTGTTTTTATAAAATATTTGATGTGTATTTTAACTTCCTGTAATATCAGTAGTCATTCAATCAATACGTGTAAAAATTAATTGAATTAATGATTTTGAACCAGCAAAAGAATATGGATAAGAATCTAATAAAGAGGCTTTCACGTGGTTTAATTTTATTATTGATATTCTGTTTATTAAGTATCATTATTTGTCTAACAGCAATATCTGATAATAATTCAAAGTCAAATGGAGGAAAAATTAAAGAAGGTAAGTAAATTAATTAAATTAAAAATATCACTCTGTTATAAAAATAATATTTATATGAATTTATTTTTTTATTATAATTTTTATATTAGAAGAAATAAAAAGCTGGCCAATTCACAAGCCAAGAAATATCAGTCTTTACATACGACCATTTGATAATACAACAATAATTGAACCAATTAAACAATGTAATTCATTTTGGACATATTTAAATATAATTGTTATATCAGCAATTAAAAATGAAGAAAAAAGATTGGCTATAAGACAAACATGGGGAAGTCAAAATAAAATAAATAACAAAAGTATAGTAATTAATTTTTTGGTTGGTCAAACAGATGATAATTATCTCACTGTAAGTATCAATCATCTAATAAATAAAATATAAATATATGATAATTGTAATAATTGTTATTTTTCAGAAAAAAATCAGAAAAGAAGCTGATAAATATGGTGATATTATTCAAGAATCATTCCATGATTCTTATTATAATTTAACAATAAAAAGTGGAATGATGCTTAAATGGTTTATAAAACATTGTCCAGGTACAAGATTTCTTATGAAATGTGATGATGATATATATATTAATATTGGAAATTTATTAAAAAGTACATCTGGTAATGAAAAACTTAGAAGAAATTTTTTATTGGGACATTTTGGATCTACTAACCCAATAAGAGATTCTCAAAGTAAATGGTAATTATTTTTTATGTCAATTTGGTTGATTTTAATTGAAATGTAATAAAAATTTTATTTGCTAATTAGGTACATGCCAAAATATATATTTGATGGAGCTAGGTATCCACCTTATACTACTGGACCTAGTTACGTTATGACTAGACGAGTTGCAAAAAAAATATATGATGAATCACTGTTAGTTAATTTTTTTCATCTTGAAGATGTTTTTTTTACTGGAATTTGTGCTGGCAATGCTAATGTGACACTTGTCAATGACGATAATTTTCAATGTGAAGATTATTCTCGTGAAATGATTACAATGCATGATTTGAGTGTTCCACAAATTTTTCATATGTGGAACAATCAAAAAAAACACCATTAATTAATTTATCAAGAAAATGATTGTATATTATTTTTCTCATTATAATCATTTTCTTTCAAAATAAATAAATAAATAAATAATTTATATAAACTTTATTAAGGAAAATTCATTTTGTTATATTACATCTTGAAATTAATTTTTTTTATTTTCTTAATACTAAAATATGTCATCTAAAGATCTCATCAAATAAAAATTTTATAATTCGAAAAATATTATGTTTATAATTTTTTTTTTTTGTCATTTTTAAATTCACAAGACGCCTGCTTGCACGATCGTGTTTATTATGATATTTAATTTAACTCTTTAAGAATGATAATAATTGAAATGATTATGTTGAATGTGTAAAAAAATATATGAAGTTGTTGTTGAAAATAAAAAAAACCGTAGATGAAAAAACGAATTAATTTAAAAAAGCATCAGTTTAAAAAAATATTTAATTTTATTTATAAATTTTTCAAATAATATTTTTAATATTGTACAGATAACAAAAATGAAAAATGAAAAAATTACCGATAAAGTGTTTAGTTAAAAATAGAAATAGAAAGCCCCAGGGGCTACTGATAAGTCAAAATACATCAGAGCCTAGAACACGTCAAAGCATGAAATAGAAAAAAAAAAAACCTTAATTATAATACACGAATAATGCTTATGAGTCATAAGTTATGACTATTTTAAAATTATTTCTTATCAAATATTCAACCAAACAAAAATATCAAAATAAATTTTTTTTTTTCAAATAAAATGAACAATGACAAATTCTTCGTTATTTTAAATTTATACAAAAATAATATATTTATAATTTTAATGATATTGACTAAGCGAGTTTTAGTTAACGTAAAATGGTGGAACGATACAAAATCGATATGTATTGAATGTATGTGCCTAAGTCAACGTGAGCCAATCACATCACGAATAGTGCACACACATTATGCACACTTATATAAAAAGTTGTAGAGGTGGAAATCCGCCAGAAAAATCCACGGTAAGAGAATATCACTAATAAAAAGCGACACTTGAAATTAGTCGACGGACGATTGTTCTTTTTATACAATAGAATAGAATAGTTATATATTAGAAGTCATTCGAACAAGACGTAAGAAATTTTAGTGAATAAATAATTTTGAACCAGCCGAAAAATATGGACAATAATCTGAAATATTGGTTTTCATGTAGTTTTATTTTGAAATTATCAATAATGATATTTTATGTATCATGTAGCATTGATTGTCAAACAGCAATATCTGTCGATAATTCAACAGATATTTCGAAAAAACCAATTGTAACTCTTGAATCTGAACCAAAATCAAACAAAGAAATAATTGAAGAAAGTAAGTAAATTAATTAATTAAAAAAATAATACACTATTATGAAAATAATCTTTATTTGAATTTGTTCTTTTATTATAATTTTTATATTAAAATAAATAAAAGGCTGGCCAATTGATAAGTCAAGGAATATTAGTCTTTACATACGACCATTTGATAATACAACAATAATTGAACCAATTAAACGATGTAATTCATCTCAGACATTTTTAAATATAATTGTTATATCGGCGATTAAGCATAGGAAAAAAAGATTGGCCATAAGACAAACATGGGGCAGTCAAAATAAAATAAATAACAAAAGTATAGTAATTAATTTTTTGGTTGGTCAAACAGATAATAATTATCTCACTGTAAGTATCAATCATCTAATAAATAAAATACAAATATATGATAATTGTAATAATTGTTATTTTTTAGAAAAAAATAAGAGAAGAAGCTGATGAATATGGTGATATTATTCAACAATCATTTCATGATTCTTATTATAATTTAACAATAAGAACTGGAATGATGCTTAAATGGTTTATACAACATTGCCCAGGTACAAAATTTGTCATGAAATGTGATGATGATATGTATGTTAATATTGAAAATTTATTAGAAAGTATATCTGGTACCAAAAAACGTATAACAAATTTTTTATTGGGACAATTTGGATCTTCTTACATAGATAAAGATCCCCAAAGTAAATGGTAATTATTTTATATGTTTATTTGATTGATTTTTATTGAAATTATTTTGTGTTTGTAATTAAAATTTTATATGCTAATCAGGTACATGCCAGAATATATATTTGATGGAGCTAGGTATCCACCTTATACTACTGGACCTAGTTACGTTATGACTAGACAAGTTGCAAAAAAAATATATAATGAATCACTGTTAATTAATTTTCTTCATCTTGAAGATGTTTTTTTTACTGGAATTTGTGCTGGCAAAGCCAATGTGACACTTGTCAATGACGATAATTTTCAACGTGAAGATTATTCTCGTAAAATGATTACAAAACATGATGTTCATGTTAAAAAAATGATTCGAATGTGGAACAATCGAATAAAACAACATTAATTAATTTTTCAAGAAAATGATTGTATATCACTTTTCTCATTATAATCATTTTCTTTAAAAATAAATAAATAAATAAATAAATAAATAATTTATATAAACTTTATTAAGGAATATT
This sequence comes from Aphidius ervi, assembly GCA_015776835.1. Classification (NCBI taxonomy): domain Eukaryota; kingdom Metazoa; phylum Arthropoda; class Insecta; order Hymenoptera; family Braconidae; genus Aphidius; species Aphidius ervi. Next base: position 772,792 of record MKYW01000025.1, on the reverse strand, counting down.
CATTTTGTTATATTACATCTTGAAATTAATGTTTTTTTTTCCTTAATATTAAAATATGCCATTTAAAGATCTCATCAAATAAAAAAAAATTTTATAAATATATGTATATATTTTTAATTCAAAAAATCTTATGTTTATAATTTATTTTTTTGTCATTTTTAAATTCACAAGACGTTTGCTTGCACGGTCGTGTTTATTATGATATTTGATTTAATTATTTAAGAATGATCGTTATCAAAATAATTATGTTGAATGTGTAAAAAATTATATGGGGTTGTTATTGAAAATAATAAAAATGCAATAGATGCAAAAATAAATCAACCTTAAAAAAGCGTCAGTTTTAAATAATATTTATTTTTATTTATTTATTTTGTAAATAATATTTGAGTTATGATAAATGATTAAAATATTGTTTTCGAAATATGATTGGATTTATTTTTACAGCGATTTTTAATATTATATGTATACTATTAACAAAAATAAAAAATAAAAAAATAACCGATGATAAGGTGTTCAGTTTAAAATAGAAATAGAAAGCCCCAGGGGCTACTGATAAGTCAAAATACATCAGAGCATAGAACACGTCAAAGCATGAAATAGAAAAAAAAAAAAAACCTCAATTATAATACACGAATAATGCTTATGAGTCATAAGTTATGACTATTTTAAAATTATTTCTCGTGTCAGTATTGATAATAGATGAATCATTTATTTTGAAAAATATTTCATCATTATAAAATCCTCGATCTAGATTGTAATTATTTTGTTTATAAGTAAATTAATGTATTACTTATTTGTTGTTTGTTAAAAAAATATTATAATTAAATAAACAACATTGTAAAATTAACAATGAGCTATTATTAATGACAAATTTTTTATTATTTTAAATTAACAAAAAAAAAATAATATATTTAAAATTTTACTGAAGTTGACTAAGCGACTTTTATCTAATGTAAAATGGTGGATCAATACAAAATCGATATGTATTGTATGTATGTGTCTAAGTCAACGCAGGCCAATCACATCACGAATGTGGCATACACATTATACACACTTATATGAAAAGGTGTGGAAGTGGAAATCCCTCAGAAAAAATTCCACCGTGTAAGAATATCACTAATAAAAAGCGACACTTCAAATTAGTCGACCGACGATTGTTATTTTTATAATAAAATAGAATAGTTATACAAGTTATACATGTATATTAGAAGTCATTCAATTAAGACGTAAAAAATTTATTGAATAAATGATTTTGAACCAGCAGAAGAATATGAATAAGAATCTAATATATTGGCTTTCACGTGGTTTAATTTTATTATTATTATTCTGTTTATTAAGTAGCATTATTTGTCTAACAGCAATATCTGATGATAATTCAAAATCATACAAAGAAATAATTGAAGAAAGTAAGTAAATTAATTAATTTGAAAATATTACTCTATATTATGCAAATAAACTTTATATGAATTTCTTTTTTTATTATAATTTTTATATTAAAATAAATAAAAGGCTGGCCGATTGATAAATCAAGAAATATTAGTCTTTACATACGACCATTTGATGATACAACAATAATTGAACCAATTAAACGATGTAATTCATCTCGGACGTATTTAAATATAATTGTTACATCGGCGATTAAGCATGAAGAAAAAAGATTAGCCATACGACGAACATGGGGCAGTCAAAATAAAATAAATAACAAAAGTATTGTAATTAATTTTTTGGTCGGTCAAACAGATAATAATAATCTCACTGTAAGTATCAATCATCTGATGAATGAAATAGGAATATATGATAATTTTATTAATTGTTATTTTTTAGAAAAAATTAAGAGAAGAAGCTGATAAATATGGTGATATTATTCAAGAATCATTTCATGATTCTTATTATAATTTAACAATAAAAAGTGGAATGATGCTTAAATGGTTTATAAAACATTGTCCAGGTACAAAATTTCTTATGAAATGTGATGATGATATATATGTGAATATTGGAAATTTATTAAAAAGTATATCTGCTAATGAGATACGTGGAACGAATTTTGTATTGGGACGTTTTTTATCTGATTACCCAATAAAAGATCCTCAAAGTAAATGGTAATTATTTCATATGTTTATTTGATTGATTTTTATTGAAATTTTTTTGTGTTTGTCATAAAAATTTTATATGCTTATTAGGTACATGCCAGGATATATATTTAATGGAACTTGGTATCCACCTTACATTACTGGACCTAGTTACGTTATGACTAGACAAGTTGCAAAAAAAATATATAATGAATCATTGTTAATAAATTTTTTTCATCTTGAAGATGTTTTTTTTAATGGAGTTTGTGCTGGCAAAGCCAATGTGACACTTGTCAAGGACGATAATTTTCAATGTGTACATTGTTCTCGTAAAATGATTACAAAGCATAATATTGATGTTAAAAAAATTATTGAAATGTGGATCAATCAAATAAAACAACATTAATTAATTTTTCAAAAATTAATAAATGAATAAAATAAATAAATAATTTAAAAACTATATTGAAGAAAATTCATTTTGTTATTTTTACACGTTGAAATTATTGTTTTTTTATTTTTTTAATATTAAAATATGTCTTACAAGTATATAATCCAACTATATATGTGGAAAAAATTTTTCATATATTGTGCATTCCTTATTCAGTTATCTTCGTTTTTAGATGGAGGGGGAAGTTCGTCAGAAAAATCCACCGTGAAAGAATATCCTTTATAAAAGGTGACATGAAGTTAGTCGATGGACTAACTGTTCTTATTGGAAAGCGTATCCAATGCAAAAGATAAATATTAAAATACAATGTCATGTTTAGGTAAAGTCAACAAAAGAGTAGTTAAAGTATCACCGTGAAATATTGCTTGTCCATCATTTTCAGGTACACAACATTCAAGGACAAAGGAAGAGGAACTCTAGGATTCCAGGAAAAATAATATATTATATCTTACTTTTTGGGTTTATGTTTTCGAATTTTTCTTTTAGATTGTTAGTTAGCTTGCAGACCATTGCAGACACTAAAAGGGACACACTCTGTGCCCTGTACAATATCTGTATATTTTACTTTGCCTTTTAAGCCAACTTCCAACAGTTCTTTTTAAAATATAAATAATAAAATAATATTTTTTATTTGGTAAGCAACATCGTAAATATATTTGTTTATTTAACTTTCATAAAATGTCTGTGTTTTTATAAAAATATTTATTGTGTATTTTAACGACCTGTAATAAATGTTGCCGGTATAAAACAGCTGATCATAAAAATTTATGTTTTGACATATTTCAACACTTTGATAATCAACTGCAAGTTATATATCAAAAGTCATTCAATCAAGACGTGAAAAGTTAATTGAATTAATAATTTTAAACCAGTAGAAGAATATGGATAATAATCTAAAATTTTGGCCATCACGTAATTCAATTTTATTATTATTATTTTGTTTATCTGGTAGCATTGTTAGTATAACAGCAAAATCAAACAAAGAAATAATTGAAGCAAGTAAGTAAATTAAAATTGAATTAAATTAATTAAAAAATATTCTTTATGTGAATTTATTTTTTTTTATTATAATTTTTATGTTAAAATAAATAAAAGGCTGGCCAATTGACAAGCCAAGAAATATCAGTCTTTACATACGACCATTCGAAAATACGACAATAATTGAACCAATTAAACGATGTAATTCATTTCGGACATATTTAAATATAATTGTTATATCGGCGATTAAGCATGAAGAAAAAAGACTGGCTATAAGACAAACATGGGGAAGTCAAAATAAAATAAATAAAAAAAATATAGTAATTAATTTTTTGGTTGGTCAAATAGATGATAATTATCTCACTGTAAGTATCAATCATCTAATAAATAAAATAGGAATATATGATAATTGTAATAATTGTTATTTTTTAGAAAAAAATAAGAGAAGAAGCTGATCAATATGGTGATATTATTCAAGAATCATTTCATGATTCTTATTATAATTTAACAATAAAAAGTGGAATGATGCTTAAATGGTTTATAAAAAATTGTCCAGGTACAAGATTTCTTATGAAATGTGATGATGATATATATGTTAATATTGAAAATTTATTAAAAAGTATATCTGGTAATAAAAAACTTAGAAAAAATTTTTTATTGGGACATTTTGGATCTACTAACATAATAAGAGATCCTCAAAGTAAATGGTAATTATTTTATCTCTTTATTGAAATTATTTTTTGTATTAAAAATTTTATATGATAATCAGGTACATGCCAGAATATATATTTGATAGATATTGGTATCCATCTTATACTACTGGACCTAGTTACGTTATGACTAGACAAGTTGCAAAAAAAATATATAAAGAATCATTGTTAGTTAATTTTTTTCATCTTGAAGATGTTTTTTTTACTGGAATTTGTGCTGGCAATGCTAATGTGACACTTGTCAATGACGATAATTTTCAATGTGAAGATTGTTCTCGTAAAATGATTACAAAACATGATGTTGATGTTAAAAAAATTATTCAAATGTGGAACAATCAAATAAAACAACATTAATTAATTTTTCAATGATAAATAAATGATTAAAATAAATAAATAAAATAAATAAATAATTTAAAAACTATATTAAGTAAAATTCATTTTGAAATTATTCTTTTTTTATTTTTTTAATATTAAAATATATGTCCTTCAAGAATATAATGCATAATTAAGTGCATTCCTTATTTAATTATCTTCAACGACCACTAATATTATCATTTTTAATATTTTTTTATTTTAATTTTATTACCCAAGTTTCTAGAAATATTTTTACAACAATAAAAAAATTAATTGTCACATAAATAAATAATTAACTCAATTTTCATTGCCACTGATATTCGACATTTCATTTCGCACTTAATAGAGTCATAAAATTAAATCAATTAAGTTGAGATAAAAATTTGTGACTTTAAATTATTTTCAGCTAATGAATCATGTAAAATATAATTTTAATTTAAACAGAATTAATAATCAAAGTATTTTCTTTTTAAAAATAAATTAATATTACAAATTTTTATTCTTTACGATATATCGATTGAATTACATACTCGGTTAAACAAATATACTTTGCAATTATATACGTATGTATCAGACCTGAGGCAGAATCAATGAGTTCACATGTTTCTGTTGTTGACAAGCAACCAACATCACTACAAATATTTCCATCAATATATTTACATTATAAACAAAAAAAAAAAAAACAACTTTTTCCATATTTTTTCAATCTTTTATAAAACATTTAAATAAAAAATATTATCCTTGACACAAGTACTTGTCAATAAAATTAAAATATTCTCAACATTGACATTTTAAACAATATTATAATAAAAAAATTAATTAGAAAATATTGATTAATATTTAACCACCCCAATTCAACTTGATGATGATTATTTTTCGACTAACAAAAAAAACAATTTATCCCAAAAAAATTAATTTATATTGTGTTGAAATATATATTAAAACTAATAAATTATTTGATTTATTTTCTTCAACATTCTCAAGACAAATAAAAAATCAAAATTAATCAACAAGATAAAAATTGATTATCGAAAATCGACAGACAATTATTTCCAATGACGATAAAAAAACTATCATTTTATAAAATATATTTTCTAATCGATGATTAAAGTAGTAGATAAAAAAAAAAATAATAAAAAAATAGATTATCATTAATTTTCATTTATGTAGACAATGCATCTGTGTACAGTCTAAAACGAGTGGAATTAAACTATCCAAGTCTCTTTATCTTATGCTTTTTTTTACTCTCGAAACTTTAAGATATTTTAGCTTTATCCTCGTTTTTTTTTTTTTTTTACAATATAAAATGTCTTTTGTTTATTTATTTTTTTTCTCTCAAGTCAGAATTGGCTGGTGGGTGTTGAACGACATCGTAAGAGGAAAAGAAATTAAAGTTTTTAAAAGAGAGGTTTGGTATAGTTTCAAGCTGTCGAAATAATTTTTTTTTTTATTATTTTAATTTTATTTTCACACTGTTTCTATAGAATTTTTTTTTTATATATACATTGCAATTCTTTCATTTGGTTCTTTATCATTGGCCTGGGTCTTTACACTGGATGTATATATAAATTTTATCTTGCCTTATTCTTGTCTACTTTTATTTTATCTTTGTAAACGTTTGGACTCGTTAAAAATAAGAAAAAAAAAAAATAGAAAAAAGTAATGACAATGGGATTAATCAAGGTACATCTCCTTGGAGATGTTCATTCAATCTTTCGCTATACAATCTCATTTTATTTCGTATGACTTTTATTATTACTATTATTATTTTCACTAACAATAGACAAACTTGTTGTTATATAGAATATTTTTTTTGAATGAAAAAAAAAAATTTAATCAATTAAGATTTTTAAATTATTAAATGAACAAATAAATTTTGCAATTAAATATATTTTTTGAGCAAAAATATAATTGTTATACTTTGAAGAAAAAAAATTATAAAAAATTCAAGTTATTTATTTTTTTTTTTTCTTCACTTTTTTTAACTGAAAGCTTTTATAGCTTTTATATTCTCATATATTTTTATTTTATTTATTTTATTATTTTTATTTTATACGTGTAAAATATCTGCAGTATCAGTTGACTCTTATTTTTATACCTTAGATGGAAATTTGATCGAAAGAAAAAAAAAATAAAATAAAAAGCATTTCAAGAGAGACATTCTACAATTTATTTTTCTTCTCACGTAGCTACGATATTTTCTGCTATATGATGCTTCAGCACTTTTGACTGGTAAAACAAGATATATATATTTATTTTTCTGGACAAAATTTTTGATGGATGTTTGGTAAACAATGACATGTCAAATGCATGTATATGTCAAAGTTTTTTTTTCTTACTTTTATCAAAGTTTACATATGCAAGCAAGTTTTTTTACATATAAAATTATTTTATTTTATTTTTTTTGTTTTTTCAAATATAAATTGGTTAGATAAGTCATTTTTTTTCATTTAAAATTCAAGTATATACAATAAAGAAAAATAATAATTAAACATCTATTAATTTTAAAATATGATTTAAATAAAAATTTATAATTCATTTCAATTGAAATTTAAATTACTCATCTGTGTCAATTTAAATTTAAAGTAATCATGGATAAGAAGATTAAAAGAAAAAATAATAATCTATTTTTTACATCAAGTATTATTTTTAAGTCATTTAAATATTATTTAAAAAAAAAAAAAAAATGAATACTCAAATTTTATATAATATTTTTCATAATGAAAAATTTTATCTATGGCTCATAAATATTGGCTGACTAATAATGGCTTTTTCCACTTGACTGAGAAATGATTTTTTTTTAATTTATTGAATTGAAAAAAAAAAACAAGAAAATTACATTTATTCATTCTTTTAAAATAAAGTGTATAATAAATTTTGAATGAATGGAATAAAAAAAAAATTTCAAATAGCTGAAAATAGAATTTAATTAATATGGTTGCTGAATGGACAATGAAATTTTGATGTACATTTGGATGTTAACCAAAATTTCTGGTATTGCAAGTATGGACAAGATCGTATATTGATTGTTTATTTTGGCTGTGGTAGTTTGAACATTAACATATCAACATTCTTTAATAATTATTTAATAAATTGTCCACCATTTGTAAATTTAACTATCAACAAAATACATAATTTAATTTAATTTATTTTCATTTTTAATTTAATACTTTAACAATTATTTAGTTTGTTTAAAAATAAATTAAAATATGTAAATTTAAAAGCAAAATATAAAATATTTATGTCTATTTAAAAAAAAATATAACTTGAATTTTTTTTATCAAAAATTTACCTTCATTAATTAACTGCAATATATTAAAAAAAAAAATCATTCAATAAATATTTAATAATAATAGTAATATGGTTTTATTCTTTTTTTTTTTCTCGACTCTTACGCCATTATACTATTGACCAATAAAAAAAAAAAAAACTTAAAAAACAATTAAATAAATTGTTATTAATTTTAATTTGATAAAATCAAGCAAACAAAATTATAAATGAATTAAATATTTTTTAAATTTGATATTTCAATTAGTATAATTATCAAACGATAAAATTAATTTATTGATTATCAACTAATTGACGTATAAATAAATATATATACTGCATTACTACATACGATGTTAAATATCATTGATTTTATAATTATAGAAAAGCTCAATTTAATGGAATGAATTGAGGTGGAATTATGGACAAGATGGTTGAGTTTGCTCCTTCAACTTTGGCAAGTAACAAGTTTCTATCCAACTGGGGTGTTATAACGAGCGTCTAATTACAGTAACTATCGTCAAGATAGCACCCTCTGCACCACTTTAACCAACTCAAACATGTAATGATCTCTTTTTTTTTTATTTTTATATTTTTCATATTTATAAACGTGTGACAAATAAAATGCAAAAGAAAAATTCTTCTTCTTATTCTTTAAAAATATTTTATGGAAGAATAAAATAGTATACAAAAAATAAAAAAATAATGTCATTGAATTTCTCAAGTATTTATTGAACTTGGTTGTCGTTGGTTTGAAGTTGATATGCTCAAGAAACATGTGAATATTTTTGGCTTACGAATGAGCTGAAATATAAGATTAAAGTTAAAACTTGATCTCATGTATATATTGGTGAGGTGCAGATGACGCACCGCGCCAAAATGCAGATATTTTTAGATATACATATATATCAATTTTATAGTATATGTGCATCAATGTACCTCGTATCTTCTGCAGATCAATGTTGTAATGATTTTTTGTATTTTATTTTTTCTTATTGAACAACGTGGCTGGAATATAATATTTCAAATGTACTATTCAAACGTTAGTTGAATAATTTATCTTCACACGATTGAGATTGTACATACTTTTTCAGCTGGCCGATTACATTCAACAAATTGTATCAAAGTCTTTTTTTTTTTTTTTATCAATAACCTATATTATTTTATCAAATATTTATTTATTTATTTTTTATATATTTAATCAATTCAATATATTCGCGTCTGCAGTCAAGTAAAAGTTTTTTTATTTTAACTTTGGCATATAAATTGTCGTGTAATTTTTTTCACCCCAATTTTACTGCATAGTCATTCTCAATTGTATGGATCAACACACAGAGAGATGGCTTTTGCTACTGGCAAAATACCATTTTAATTCTATTTTTAGTTTACTCGGATATACTTGATTTTTTTTTTTTTTATTATTATATATTTAATAAATAGAGGATATTCGATTTTGAATGATATTTTTTTGGTTTTTTTTTGTAGTCAAGTAATTTAATAATTGCAGATAATTCAAAATGACTTTATACGACTTTAAATGACTTTTACATATTTTCAATTATTGTTTAATGACAATTTTTTAAAATTAAATTTAAATTATTATTATTTTATAACTTGTAATTTTTATCAGCACAAGTAGAACAACTCAATTTTTAGTCAGACATAAAAACCTGTATTTCACAATATACAATGTATAAATGAGTAAAAATAAAAAATAAAAAAAAATTAAAGCAATGCAAATTAAATGTATTTTCCAGATGATAATAAAATATAATTATTTATTTTTTATTCTTGAATGAACAATTGATTAAGTACGATAAATAAATACAAGAGTTGAATTTTTTTTTTTTTTATTTTTAAAAAACATCTTTTGACATTTGTTGTTGTCGACAGTCACTTGGGAGAGATCGATAATCGTCAATGTCTTTTATCATGTATATTTTATATATATTTTATATTTATACATATATATTTTTATTTCATTATGGTTTTATTTTGATTTGAACGACGAGTGCGAACATCCGCATGCTCGTTTAAAGGAAAAGCCACATAGAATATTCACGAGTTGGCACAGTGGAAATGGTGTACGATGAGTGCCAAGCGAAACAGACTCGATGAACGAAAACACAAAAAGAGATAGAAAGCCTCTGTCAAGGGAAAATAATAAAAAATAAATAAAAATAACATTGAAAAAGGGTAAAAAAACAGAGATCAAGAGTCACAAAAATAAAATAAAAAAATATAAAAATAAATAACAAGAAAAGAGTATAAAAAGTTTAAATAAAATATAAAAGTTCAAAAGAAAAAAAAATAGAAAAAATCTCACTTGCCAGTCACAAATGAAAAACATAAATCTTATGAATAAACAGTAGATTGACAAATAATTCTTTCTTTTTATTTTTCTAAATATAATAATACCTTTTTTCCATTTTTTTTATATTAAAAATAAATAAAGAAACATTTCTCTGATTATATATTTAATTTATTTTGTAAAATAAAATTATCTTTTCATTTAAAATTATGCATTTTATATTTAAAATTTTTATGAATAGCAAAAAAAATATTGAAATAGCTTCATTTATAAAAATAATAATTATTTTTTATATTTTTATCACTATGAATTACTCGTAGAATGTAAAAAAAAGAAAATTCCAATTTTTCTAGGTGTGCATAAAGCGAACAATGGAAAGCATTGGATGACCACTCGCGGATAAACAAAATTGAGATAAAAAAAAGAGGGAGGTCAAATCGATTCTCTATGTCGTTTTGGCTGAATTTCATGTGCACACTGTTCAAACATATACACACTCATACACACACAGTACATACACAGCAAAAAAAAAAATAAAAATGAAAAAAAAATACAAGAGAAAATAGTGAACGAAAGCCACATTGGCTATCAAAAAGAGGAACAAATGTGAGAGACCATTGTCTCGTCAAGCCTTCAATTGCCAATGATGACACACCTTAGCGTGAAATAAATGCAAATATTGCCTCAATGCTACATACACTCGAATGACCTCAACCACATTTTTTTTATTATTCATTTTATTGTAGTTTTTTTTTTTTTTTTTTATCACTACCTTTGGATTATCTGCAATTTTTTTATTATTATTTCATTTTTTTTCATCATCTACGTGTGGATTAATTCTGCAGTTATAAAATATAATAGACAGTAAAAAAATTAAAATAAAAACAGAGAGAAAAATAAATATACATATAGTGAAACGACGTTTGTCAAATCAAATTTTTATGATCGTTAAAAGGGGCTTATATAATCCACCATACGCAATTTAAAAATTCAAAATAAAAAGTTTTAAAAATATATCCGTGTTGTATTGTTGCAAGAGACTATAAAATTTTATATTTACACCAGCCAACACAACCATTGGTGAAAAATATTATAAAAAAATTTTTTTATTTATTATAAATGTTTTTAAAATTTAGGGGTCACTGAAATTTTACAGATTTTTTTTTTTAATTATTGCTTGTGATTGAGTCATTGTTTAAAGGAAAATTTGTATATTTAAATTTAATTTAAAATTATTGATTCATTTTGAGAACAGTGATAAATTCCTAATTCTTTTGAAAATATTAATAGCTATTTATGAAAATTTTGAATCATGAACATCAATAAGCTTCGTCAATCCAATTGTCCAATTAAATTTTTTCCATGGATTTTTAAAAATAATTCCAAAGTTTAAAAAAGAATAAAAAGTTTCAATTTTGACAATTAAAATGCAATATAATTATAATGTAAAAATAAAATACTTAAAACAAAAATATTTTACATGAAAAATATATTGACTATCAAGTTGAAAATAAATCAAGAAAATAAATTTAACCAAGACATCAAACCGTGATAAATATTTTTTATTTCTTCATTAATCAATTAATTAAAAACCACTAATTACTATTTAATTTATAAGAGACATGAAAATCCGTATAAATATAATTTTTTATTTACATTATCTTGAGTGCTAAATTGTGAGTAGATAAAGTCAATAATACGTCAGCCATACAACGTTTATGTCATAAAAAAAATAAAAAAAAATTACGTCTTAGCTTACTATCATTTGACGGGCAATAAAGTGGCTTAATCGTTTTGGCCAAGTCATTGATAAAATACGTATAAACGATAAAAAAAAATACAAGAAAATAAAAAGAAAATTTAAGAAAGAAAATAGATGAAAATATATACGAACAAAACTGGTTGGCGCCAAACTAACTGTTTTTTTTTTCTTCAAACTTTAAATATATATATTTAAATTGATGTTGAGGTTGCATAAAATTTTCATTTACTATTATCAACTCTAATAATCGATCATTTCCATAAACTTGAATCATCAAAAAAAAAAACAAATAAAAACTTGTTTTTATTTTTTAAAATTAAAATTTATACCGATTAAATTTAATTTTTTATTAATTTATTTAATTGGATAAATGAAGTTTGATAATATATATTCTCCAAGTACATGATTATATTTATTTAATTTTTTCAAATAAATAAAAATCAATAAATATTATAGACATGTTTGGGTTTTGTTTGTGTCAGAATTTCAGAAAAAGTTTTATTGAGAAATCGAATGTCGAAGAATGTTATATCACATGACATTGAGTACAGACGAAAATCGTAAATGCTGCTTTATCGAATACCATAGATTTTTTTTAATTTTATTTTTTCCAAAAGCTATGTATTTTTATGAAAGAAACTATAAATATTTGGCACTTGTGTACTTTTAATAAGACTCAAACAATTTTCAGATATTTAAAATGTATTTATATATTTTTTTTATGTAATAATGTCATTAATTATATGTCAGCCAATAAAATTATTGATAGTTTATTCTTTCATTTTGTGGAAAAATAAAAAAAAATAAAAAATAATGAAAATAGTGTGTTTACACATACATGTATGAGAGAAGGTGATAAAACAAAAAACGACAAGTTCAAAAAGCACACCTTATACTGTCTTAAAGATCGTGAAAAACGACTCCCATGAGAAAAAATAAAAAGTCGAAAAAAAAATACGAAAAAGAGTCAAAGTACCTCTGACTGAGCTTTTTTCTTTTATGGTCACTCGAAAATGTGTTTGAAAAGTTAAAGCAAGAATACTTTACTAAACTTTATCTTCTTTATTTAAGCATATAATGGAAGCATCTATCTCCACTGACATTTTATATAACAAATAACAAAAAACAAATAAATAAGTGAGAGACTATTTATCAAGCTTTCGATTGACAATATTATTTTTAAATAAAAATTTATTTTATCAATGATTACCATGACTTTTAAAAGCCAATATTTTCAATGACTTTTAGAAAATATTTTGACAAATTTTATGACGTTTTTTCAAGCATGATGAATAAAAATTAAATATTGAAATGAAAAAATATTATTGTTAATTATTAAATAGCAATTTATTTAAAAAATAAATGAAATTAAATATTTATTTTATTTCATGCTTTTTGATCTTCTGTCAATCACGAAATATAATATAAAAATAATTTTTAAAATCTGCCAAATATAAATTTATGATTAATGCTTGTAATTGAAAATAAATTTATAAATGTATTTTTTTTTTCAATCAAATTTACCAATGTTATTCTACAAATACATTCGAAATTTTATTCATATACATAGTACATTTGACAATTTAGTAAACATAACATGAAAAAAAAAATTGATGTTAATGAATTCGATGGCACTGGATGGACGATGATAAATTGAAAATTGACATTTTTTTTTTTAAATAAAAATTTAATCCATATGTTATATGATATCATACGCATTGAAATGCAAAAAAATAAAAATAATGTTAAAATTGTAACGTAATATTTATTTTAAAAAAAAAGATATTATTTTTATTTTTTGAAAATATTTTGACATTTGAAAAGTGGGGTTAAATCCCTAAAGCTCCCTAATTTTATTTTAATTTTTTTTTTCTTTTTTCTGATCGACCTGAATTTTCGTTTATTATTTTTTCTAGGATTTTTCGATCCAATGGCACTGCGACGATATGCCAGTCTCGATTTGGTATATATATATTTAATAGATTGAAGCTGATGTGAACACGGAAGAGTTTTTTATGCGAAGCCGGAACGACCTTCGATCTCACTCGACCTGGTTCTTTTTGTCTTTATCTATTTCCTTTTTTTTATTATTATTATTATTTCTTTCACTCCAATTCTTTTAGTCTCGATCAGTTATTATCCACCAGGTTAGAGCCACAATGACTCTTCACGAGTCTCGAAACCAAGTCTATGTATATATATGACGACATGCTTTTCAATAATAGAAAAGTCTTTTGAATTTATGCTATCAAGGTAAAAATTGCTTCTACCAGGAAAAACCACGAACCAAGATTATTTAACGAATATAGATTATATATTTTTTTTTTTTTTCAATTATATATATTGTGATTTAAAATTTTTACGCCTGACTGAAACCTGAGTTGTTCTACTTTTAAAATATACATGATATAAAAAATATTGACGATTATCGATCTCTCCCAAGTGACTGTCGACAACAAAAAATGTCAAAAGATGTTTTTTAAAAATAAAAAAAAAAAAATTCAACTCTTGTATTTATTTATCGTACTTAATCAATTGTTTATTCAAGAATAAAAAATAAATAATTATATTTTATTATCATCTGGAAAATACATTTAATTTGCATTGCTTTAATTTTTTTTTATTTTTTATTTTTACTCATTTATACATTGTATATTGTGAAATACAGGTTTTTATGTCTGACTAAAAATTGAGTTGTTCTTCTTGTGCTGATAAAAATTACAAGTTTTAAAATAATAATAATTTAAATTTAATTTTAAAAAATTGTCATTGGACAATAAATGAAAATATTTAAAAGTCATTTAAAGTCGTATAAAGTCATTTTGAATTATCTGCAATTATTAAATCACTTGACTGCAAAAAAAAAAAAATATCATTCAAAATCAAATATCAACTAAAAAAAAAATCAAACAAACAAAAAGAACTATCCTCTATTTATTAAATATGAAAATTTAATTTCGTCATTTTTAATAATGAAAAAAAAAAAGTAAATAAAGTCAAGGATATCCGAGTAAACTAAAAATAAAATTAAAATGTTATTTTGCCAGTAGCAATAGTCAAGATATAATAAAAATATAAATAATATAAATTGAATAAAAGATAAAAATTGTCATTTGTAATAACTTGAAATAATAATGTAAAATAATTTACAATTTAAAATATCTAGTTTCAAATTTCTCAGTTAATATTTTTTTTTTTTTTTTTAATTTTATCATGCAGATTGTTGTAAATATTCAAGTGCATTTTTCCAGCTCGTCTGCACACAAGATACCCTCGACCCACATTTATAAAACAAACTTTTAATTTTTTTTTTATTTAATTTTATTATTATTTTCAACCTTTCTCTTACTATCCGCAATAGCACGAATTAATACTCTCGAGTAAGTTTCAGGGATGCATCTCTGTGGTGGCATGTACTTCACGCGCTATTTTTTCATTTTTTACTCGACCCACTTTTTTTTTTTTCACCTCACACTCACTTTCACCGTATTATAAAAAAAAACTACAAGAATTTAACCTATTTTTATTCCTTCTTAAAATTAAACATCCAACATAAAAAAAAAAAAAAAAAAA